>JARQOC010003630.1:0-15178 GCA_033576535.1 Allobates femoralis | reverse complement strand
TGTCGGCAATCCCTGGAGGCACTTAATAGGAGACTGGATAGCCCAGCTACTCCGTCCAGTTACCCCCGGGTGTCTCCCTCTTCTGCTGTGAGACCCCTTAAGCGAGCTCGTCGTGAGGAGTCACCCGAGCTCCAGGCTCTCTCTGAGGAGGAGCGTTCCTCTGATGGTGAGGAAGATGATGGGGGTTCGACTTTCGGGTCTGTATCTGCGTCTGAACCACCAGACGGGGTGGAGGATTTGGTATCCTCTATCAATGAGACCTTACGTCTCGTGACACCCCCTGAGGAGGTGACTGTACACCCGAAGGAGGCCTATCAATGGCTGCGGCCGGAGGCTAGACTAAGTGGTTCCTTTATGGACCATACTAACTTTGGAAGGGTGATTAGAGCCCCCAGGTTACACCCTGGGCGGCGTTATGTCCGAAAACCTAAGGACAATCGCTTCCCCTTCCCCCAGGAGGTGCTTCAGGAGTGGTCGCAGTCCCCAAAGGTGGACGCTTCCATGACCAGGATTGCTGCACGCTCCCTCTTCTCTGCCTCTGATAGCTCCTCGTTGAAGGATGCGACTGATAGACAGGTCGAGCAACTCGCCAAGTCTTCCTATGAGGCTGTGGGGGCTTCATTTGCCCCTAATTTTGCCACGGTTTGGACCTTACAAGCAATTACTACCTGCTTGGATGGTATCACTGACCTGGCAAGGTCCAGTCCAGAGGTCATGGCACTTACCGAGAGAGCAAGAGCCTATGCGGACTACGCCAGAACGGCGACTCTGGAAACTGCCACTCGCTCAGCTGTGGCTTCGGCCAATGCTATTGCGATTCGCAGACTGTTGTGGCTGCGTCTCTGGGACTCAGATGCCACATCTAAGAAGATTTTACAGAATCTTCCATTTGCTGGTGACAGGCTGTTTGGCACTGAGCTGGACAAGCTAATAAAGGATTCTGCTGAGTCTAAGATACCGCAGAATAGGCCTAAGCCACGGTTATACTGTGAAAAGGAACCCAAAACAGTGGTCCTTTCGCTCCAGCTCGCAGTCATCAGCATCGTCCGCGCGTACGGACCTAGGGGGCAAGCCCGCTTCTCAGTGGCGCTCTAAGAGTCGTCCAAAGAAGCCGGCGGGGGCAGCGGCTGCCACCCCCAAACCCGCCTCTACATGACTCGCTCTGCCTTCCTGCCTCCCCACAGGTGGGGGGGCGCTTGTCTCGCTTTCAGGACAAGTGGCTGCTTCACATTCAAGATCAGTGGGTTCGAGACGTGATCTCGCGAGGTTACAGGATAGAGCTGACGTCAAAACCTATCCACCGATTCCATCGGTCGGTCCCATCCCCAGAAAAGGCTCAGGCTTTTCACCTGGTGTTGGAGGGTCTCCGCAGAGACGGAGTGGTGGTCCCGGTGCCTTCCGGAGAGAGGTTTAGGGGTTTTTACTCCAACCTCTTTATCGTCCCGAAGAAGGACGGATCCTTCCGCCCTGTTCTGGACCTGAAGTTGTTCAACCGTCACGTGTTGGTTCGGAAGTTCCGTATGGAATCCCTGCGTTCCGTGATCGCAGCGGTGTCACAGGGGGATTTCCTGGCGTCCATAGATATCCGAGACGCTTACCTTCACGTACCCATTGCTCCGGCTCATCAGCGCTGGTTGAGATTTGCAGTGGGGGAAGAACACTTCCAATTTGTGGCGCTGCCGTTCGGGTTGGCCTCGGCACCGCGGGTGTTCACAAAAGTGATGGCTTCCATGATGGCTCTCCTGCACGCGCAGGGACATGCCGTCATCCCCTATTTAGACGACCTGCTGGTCAGGGCGCCATCAGAACACCTCTGTCAAGAGAGCCTGGATGTGACCATGCGGTCTCTGGAACAGTTCGGTTGGCTCCTCAACATTCAGAAGTCAACGCTGGTTCCGACCCAGTCTCTGACATATTTGGGCATGGACTTCAACACAGCCTCGGCCCTGGTGTCTCTGCCGCGACCCAAACAGATGGCGATCCAATCAGGAGTGCAAGCAGTCCTCCTGTCACCACATTCATCCCTACGGGAGTTGATGAAACTGGTGGGACGCATGGTGGCGGCAATAGAGGCGGTGCCTTTTGCACAATTTCGCCTCCGTCCTCTCCAGCTGGAGATTCTCCGCAGATGGGACAAGAGGACGATCTCACTGAATCGGCTGGTGGCCCTTTCCCAACCGACCAGAGATTCCCTGCAGTGGTGGCTACAACCGCATCACTTGTCTCGGGGCCGGTCCTTCATAAAACCATCTTGGTTAGTGGTGACCACCGACGCCAGTCTGAAGGGCTGGGGAGCGGTGTTCTTACACCACAGGGCCCAAGGCCTCTGGACTCAGTCGGAGTCGGCATTGCAGATAAACGTGCTGGAGATCAAGGCGATCTATCTGGCACTCCTGGCTTTTCAGAGATTCCTCTCAGGACAACCCATTCGGGTTCAGTCCGACAATGCGACGGCCGTCGCCTACATAAATCATCAAGGAGGAACCAGGAGTGCAGAGGCTCTGGCCGAAGTTCACCGCATCCTATCCTGGGCGGAGGACAACAACTGCCTGATCTCCGCAGTTCACATCCCAGGAGTCGAAAACTGGGAGGCCGACTATCTGAGCCGACAGGGGATGGACGCCGGAGAGTGGTCTCTTCATCCGGACGTCTTCAGAGAAATCTGCAGCAGATGGGGCCCGCCGGACGTGGACCTGATGGCCTCACGGCTGAATCATCAGGTGCCGCAATACATGGCGAGGTCGTGGGACCCCCAGTCTCTGGGAGCGGACGCCCTAATCTTGACCTGGTCCAGATTCCATCTGCCGTATGTGTTCCCGCCTCTGGCTCTGATTCCCAAGGTGCTGTGGAAGATCAGGTCAGAGTGCAGGGCCGCCATTCTAGTGGCTCCAGATTGGCCCAGGAGGTCCTGGTATCCGGACCTGTGGCACCTGTCAGGCGGACACAGATGGGCTCTTCCAGAACGCGCAGACTTACTCGCGCAAGGCCCATTCTTCCACCGCAATTCCAGGGCCCTCAAGTTGACTGCGTGGCTCTTGAGGCCTGGCTGCTGACATCTAGGGGTTTCTCCCCTACAGGGTTGCTACTATGAATAGGGCTAGGAGGCCCGTTTCCAGGAAGATATACCACCGGACGTGGAAAATCTTTTTTACCTGGTGTGCCTCTGGTGGACGTTCTCCGTGGCCCCTCTCCATCCCGACGTTGTTGGCTTTCCTACAGTCGGGTCTGGAGTTGGGATTATCCCTTGGCTCTTTGAAAGGTCAGGTGTCAGCACTCTCGGTGCTGTTTGACAGGCGATTGGCACTCCTCCCGAAGGTGCGTCAATTTCTCCAAGGGGTGTCGCGGATGGTTCCGCCCTACAGGAGACCTCTGGACCCTTGGGACCTTAACAGAGTCCTAGCGGCGTTACAGAAGCCGCCGTTTGAGCCGCTGAGAGATATCTCTCTCTTGCGTCTGTCCCAGAAGGTGGTTTTTCTGGTGGCAATTACGTCTTTGAGGAGGGTCTCAGAATTGGCTGCACTTTCGTGCAAGTCACCCTTTCTGGTGGTTCACCAAGACAAGGTGGTGTTGCGCCCTCGGCCAGAATTCTTGCCGAAGGTGGTTTCAACTTTCCACCTAAACCAGGAGATTGTTCTCCCATCCTTTTGCCCCGCTCCCGTTCATCAGATCGAACGCGACCTCCATACTCTGGATCTCGTGAGAGCTGTTCGCATTTATGTGTCCAGGACCGCTTCCTTCAGGAATTCGGATTCCTTATTTGTTCTCACGACGGGTCGCTGTAAGGGGGCCGCGGCTTCAAAGTCGACCTTGGCCAGATGGATTAAAACTCCTATTCAGGAGGCTTACCGATCCTCTGGTTTGCCTCTCCCGGTGGGATTGAAGGCTCACTCTACCAGAGCTGTCGGTGCCTCCTGGGCTTTGCGACATCGAGCGTCTGCTCTACAGGTGTGTCAGGCGGCCACTTGGTCCAGCCTGCACACATTTTCTAAGCACTATATGGTGCATGCCCATGCCTCTGCGGATGCGAGTTTGGGCAGGCGGGTTCTCCAGGCGGCGGTTGCCCACCTTTAAAGGGAACCATATGTTATCCGTCTTGTTGAGGAACTCTTCCCGCCCTGGGGTATTGCTTTAGGACATCCCCATTGTCTGGGTCTCCCATTATGACGACCAGAAAAAAGAGAATTTTGTTTACGTACCGTAAATTCTTTTTTCTTTAGTCATCAATGGGAGACCCAGCACCCACCCAGTTGTTCCGTTGCATATTTTGCACTTGTTCTGTTCTCTGTTGAGACAGTGTTTGCCGGGTTGTTGAACCGTCTGTGCACGGCATTCTTCCCGAGGTTTCGGGTGTGGTTTATTTCTCCTCGCAGCTTATGGACCAAACTGAGGATGTTCCCTGCGGTAGGGGTTTATAAGCGGAGGAGGCGGTGTCTACAAACTTGTAGTACCTAGTGTGACCTCCGGAGGGCAGTGCCCTAAACCCCATTGTCTGGGTCTCCCATTGATGACTAAAGAAAAAAGAATTTACGGTACGTAAACAAAATTCTCTTTATTAACCATTAACACCCCCCTACCTCCTGGTTTTCTGCACAGGCTTTGTCATGTGCACTGTGTTCTATTAGTAGATGCTTCTATTATTTCATTCTATGACAGAGAGAAATACTTGTTTGCTATCATGTCTGTGGTTTGGGCTGTGTGAATCGAGGGACGGGTTCCCTTTACATCTGCATTATGCCTATTCCACATGTAGCATAACTGTTGTCATGAAACTCTGCAAATCTTCAAAGAAAGGTCTTTACTTTCTGTGTTTTTCCTATATATATATATATATATATATATATATATATATATATATATATATATATATATATATATATATATATATATATATATATATATATATATATATATACACATATATATATATATAATTAATATACCCTACACCTATGACTCTTGGCTACCTTCTATCATCCAGATATTATACCATTTGGTGAATTTCAGCTGCTTTTGATTGCTGAAGAATAAGTAAAAGTTAACAAAGGAACAGACAGTGAGGAGGGAGAATGTAAGGGTGGTAACCATTGGTGCCTACAGGACAATTGTATGAAGTGCTCAGTTAGTTCAGGTATACAGTCATGGCCAAAAGTTTTGAGAATGACACCAAAATGATATTTTCACATGATCTGCTGCCCTCTGGTTTTTATTTGTGTTTGTCTGATGTTTATATCACATACCGAAATATAATTGCAATCATATTATGAGTACCAAAAGGTTATATTGACAGTTAGAATGAGTTAATGCAGCAAGTCAATATTTGCAGTGTTGACCCTTCTTCTTCAGGACCTCTGCAATTCTCCCTGGCTGCTCTCAATCAACTTCTGGACCAAATCCTGACGGATAGCAGTCCATTCTTGCATAATCAATGCTTGCATTTTGGCAGAATGTTTTGGTTTTTGTTTGTCCACCCGTCTCTTGATGATTGGCCACAAGTTCTCAATGGGATTAAGATCTGGGGAGTTTCCAGGCCATGGACCCAAAATCTCTGTTTTGTTCCCTAAGCCATTTAGTTATCACCTTTGCTTTATGGCAAGGTGCTCCATCATGCTGGAAAAGGCATTGTTGGGTGCCAAACTGCTCTTGGACGGTTGGAAGAAGTTGCTCTTGGAGGACATTCTGGTTCCATTCTTTATTCATGGCTATGTTTTTAGGCAAGACTGTGAGTGAGCCGATTCCCTTGGCTGAGAAGCAACCCCACACATGAATGGTTTCGGGATGCTTTACAGTTGGCATGAGGCAAGACTGGTGGTAGCGCTAACCTCTTCTTCTCCGAATAAGCTGTTTTCCAGATGTCCTCAGCAGTCCACTCCCTGTACCTTTTGCAGAATATCAGTTGGTCCCTGATGTTTTTTTCTGGAGAGAAGTGGCTTCTTTGCTGCCCTCCTTGAAACCTGGCCTTGCGCAAAGAGTCTCTGCCTCACAGTGCGTGCAGAAGCACTCGCACCAGCCTGCTGCCATTCCTGAGCAAGCTCGGCACTGCTGGTAGTCCGATCCCGCAGCTGAAACAGTTTTAAGATACGGTCCTGGCGCTTGCTGGTCTTTCTTGGGCGCCCTGGAGCCTTTTTGACAACAGTGGAAGCTCTCTCCTTGAAGTTCTTGATGATGCGATAGATTGTTGACTGAGGTGCAATCTCTCTAGCTGCGATACTCTTCACTGTTAGGCCATTTTTGTGCAATGATGGCTGCACGTGTTTCTTTAGAGATAACCATGGTTACCTGAAGAGAAACAATGATACCAAGCACCAGCCTCCTTTTAAAGTGTCCAGTGGTGTCATTCTTACTTAATCATTACTGATTGATCGCCAGCCCTGTCCTCTTCAACACCCACACCTGTGTTAATGGAACAATCACTAAAACGATGTTAGCTGCTCCTTTTAAGGCAGGACTGCAATGATGTTGAAATGTGTTTTGGGGGTTAAAGTTCATTTTCTAGGCAAATATTGACTTGGCAAGTAATTGCTGTTAAGCTGATCACTCTTTATGACATTCTGGAGTATATGCAAATTGCCATTAGAAAAACTGAAGCAGTAGACTTTGTGAAAATTAATATTTGTATCATTCTCTAAACTTTTGGCCATGACTGTAGTCAGTGCACCCAGGGGCCAGCCGTTCTTGTGACTAACGTCCTGAATAAAGTGCAAAGTTAACTGTCACAACGATGTCCTGGCTTACCCATGAGCCGTGAAGATTCCTCTCTTTCAGTACGTGTCAGATAGCCCTAAATTAAATTTTTAATGTTTAATAAATAATAACTTTATTGCATTGAAAAAAGGTATCTTGATAAAGGTGCATCTTATAGTAAGAAAAATATAGTAGATCTCCGAATCAGATCGAAAAATCTGACATGTTTTGATGGAAAACCTCTAATAGAATAACTCTCTTTTCAGATCCTCACCTGCCCCTGATTTGTTGCACATAGTTCACACTACAGCAGGACGCTGTCTTCAGATCTGTGTACATGATGACATTATGGCTGCAGAGGGTGTAGAGACCACTGGGGCAGTGGGACTGGAACAGTGGGGGATTTGTGAAGTGAGTTATGTAAGTGTCTCTACCAGAACGAGGCCATGGGTCGCATCCACATTCTCTGTTCTGTCAGTTTCTTTCTATTTTTTTCTTGTGGATGGAGTCCATCCATTATAGCCCAGTCCACAAAGAGGACGTCTCTGAGTTGGCTCCATTTCACAGACCAAACTGGCATTTGCCAATAAGTTGATGCCTGATGTCACTGGCAGCACATGGATAGCATTCACGATGGTTGATGGTGGTTGCACCCTACTTGTATTATGTACTCCTTGTTACCACTTGTACCATACTCTGCTTAACGCATTTGTGTTTCATTTTTTGCACCGTTTGGATTTGGTAAGTCTAAAGGTTTACAATAGTGTGAAGTTAAGGCTAAAGCTTATTAAAGGATTGTTCACTTTAGAAGCTTTCTTGTAACACAAAGCCACTGGGTTAATGCAAAGTGACTTTTTTTTTAAGACCAATGGCTGGAGATCCCTTCCTCAGGGCTTCTCAGACTGGAGCCTAATACAAACTAAGTTCATGTCTTGGCATCGCCAAGTGTAGTAGAAGTCTACACCCTCATTTACAAATGACCTTTTCTTTGGTCTCCTGCTCCAGGTATAAGGTACAAGAATAAAATTTAGTGCATAATTAGTCAATTATTTTAAAATCGAGATTGCCGCAGCAGTAAAACAAATTCTACGCTATCCATAACCCCTTCTACAAAACCTGCCTCACCAACACCTTAGTATTGGGTTCAGTAGTGCCCCACGTTGTAACTGCAAACCTTTGTGTATACAGAAGCATCTATAGGGCATAGAGAAGAATGTAACCTGAAAGGATGAGACCTACAACAACTGTATAGAAAATACTTGCCCCCGATTCACCATCTCTTAAGGT
This sequence comes from Allobates femoralis, assembly GCA_033576535.1. Classification (NCBI taxonomy): domain Eukaryota; kingdom Metazoa; phylum Chordata; class Amphibia; order Anura; family Aromobatidae; genus Allobates; species Allobates femoralis. The sequence goes on along the minus strand of JARQOC010003630.1, from coordinate 7,210 downwards.
CTTTGCTGATATTGGAAGTGATCTTGTTGATCAGGTAACTGTTGGATTGGGTCAGTGTAGTAACTAACTTATTTCTTCAGTTTCCAAAGATCTCTTGGCTCTGGCAATTTTTTAAAAGTCACAGATTGGTGCCATGGAAGCTACAGTATTAAAGGGGTGCATAAATGAAATGTTTCATGCAATCCCGACTCTTACTTAAGAGGATTAAAAGAGTAGCCACCAATAATATGCTGTCCGTCCGTCAGGGGAGCACTGTCTAGCACAAGGCATGGCAGGCTGGTATATTGGCCGGAGTGCTTCCATAAGAGTGTTCCCACATAGGGGACATAAGGCTCATCAGCTTTCTCAATGCCTGTAATAAAGTGCTGCATGCATATGCTGCAAAATATATGGAGAATACAGGGATAATGCAGCAAATAGCCGAGCCGTCCCCTATTTACCCAATAGGTAAAGTTCCCAGAGATTGGACCTGTTGGGTGGAAATACTCTTATGTTCTTTTTTTTTTTTTTCCCATTCTAGTAATACAGGCTTATTGGTTCATTTTTTGCAGCTACCACTAATGACCAATATGAAATGACAAGGCCTGGAAATGACCACTTGTGGGATACCTGACAAGATAGTTTACCTTCTACCTTTTCTTTATGAAATCAGTTTTCTTACTAAGAAAGTTGGCAGAAGTGAATAACCTCTTTAATTTGCCTTGTGTTCATTGATGGCATTAGATGACGTCTCCTCTAGTATTGCTGTGGGCAGGGCTGGTGTTCTCCTCTTCATGTAGAGTGATATCTCTATGAATCAGCACCTTTCTCTATAAACACCTTGGATTACTAAGTTAAACTACATACACATGTATTCTGTAAAATGCCTGTGCATTTGTTGATAGTTGACAGTCTGAGCTATGATAAGTTGAAAAAATATTGTAATATTAAATTTACTATATGCTATATGTACCATAATCTTTGTAGACTCATCCAGTGTAGAATGCTGGGCGATTCTGCTCTGTAGACTGGAGAATTTGGAATGCAGCCCTGGACGAAATTCAGTTTGTAATATATGATAAATACAAAAGTATTGCTTTCAGTGCTAAAGTAAAAATATTTGAGAGCCTACCACGTTTGGTTACTGTTGGGAATATTTCAGCTTGTTAATGGTGGGGTGCCAGATCTTGCTGCTGATAGCAAAATCTAGAAAAAGGCAAGGGTCCACAGCATATCCCCCAAAATGACTTTCCTTCTTTCATTATTAAAAGACAACATGCACAATACTTCAAGGCCAAGATTGGCATTATTCACGACGCTCTTGTTGAGGTTTGCTGGAATCAGATGCTCTTGATTAATGAAGAGGTGTACCGGCGGCCAGACAAGTGGTGTACTCCACCGTTTGTGCGCCTTGTCACAAATCTTACTCCAGTCCCTGCTGGAGTAAGGTTTGTATCATAGGGTCATTCCATGTCAAGTGAACCAATGATTATTACCTCTATATTTTTAATTCTTTTGAGATTTTGTTATTTGATAATAGCATGTCAGACAATGCAAAATGTGAAGAGAAAAATTTTTTAAAAAATTTATTTTTTTTTTTAAATGATTTTCAAAGTTCGGAAAAAGTGTGAATTTCGCTGTTGCCTGCCTTTACGTTTCTCCTCATAACTCAGGCTAGGAATAAGATAGAGAGACAAAATAAACACCATTCTACTCAGAACTATACAGGCTTTCACCAGATATGTCACAAGAGGATCTTTGTTAATATTTTACCCATGTGATCGCAAGCGCAAAACTTTAAAACGTATTTCCGAAAAATCGGCGCGCTTTAAATATTTCAAAAACTGCCCATGTGTCTGCTTTGCTCTTAGCCACATCTGTACCAAATTTCAAGTTGGGATCGCAATGGGATCATATTTTAACATATTTTACTATTAATAGCGTCAATGGGTCATTCCATATCAAGTGATCTAAATATGAATATTTTTTTTTACCTGACGTCTTTAGATTTTTTTTTTTTTTTTCCCTTATGAAGTACTACTTTAGTTAATTACAAATTAAAAGTTTGGAATTTTTTTCTTCATCAGTTAATTTTTTACAGATTTTTAAAGTTTAAAAAAAGGGTGAATTTTGGCCTGGTACGACTTTAAATTTTTTTATCTCGGGCTAGAAATAAGATAGAGAAACAAAATAAACACCATTCTACTCAGAACTGTCCAGGCTTTCACCAGATATGTCACAAGAGTATATTTGTTAATTTTAATTTTTTACCTATGCGAATGCAAACGCAACATTTTGAAACGCATTTCCGAAAAAAACATTTTAATAAAAATTTTCCAAAACTGCCCATGTGTCTTTTATGCTCTTAGCCACATCTGTACCAAATTTCAAGTTGGGATCGTGATGGGATCATATTTTAAAATATTTAACTATGGTTAATCTCATTTTTATTAAATTTTGAAAAAACATATGAAAGACATACATTCAATCTTTTAACAAAATCTTGAGACATATAAAATATACAAAAAGAGAATTCACAAAGTTATTAGTAACTTTAAGATAAGCTGCAAATTTACTTTTGCGCTTATCTCTGGTGCAATATATACTACAATCTAAATATAATTCCAAACACTCAAGTATACAACCTTTCTCAGGGTTTTGAGATGTTCTGATGTCAAGGGGACAAGCAGCCCCAGCAGAATGATTTTTATTACTTGGCCCCTTCTAACAGGTTGACCACGTAAGTGGGTCATTACCCGTTGAGGCCTAGTTGGAATAGTCTATCGACTGGTGTACCGGAAAGGAAGGCCGAAATATTAATGATCTACTCACAGCTCAGAGTTTTCGATACCTGTCTAATGTTCACTAGAATTCTGAAGGTATAGGCGTAGAAAGGAAATACCTAGACTGAATGTATCAGATGGGAAGAAAAGAGAGATAGAAAAGAAGAGAGAGAGAGAAGAGAAACAAAAACCATTAGAAAAAGTTATACTGGGAAAGAAAAGCCACGTAAGAAAAAAAGAAAAAAAGGAGGGGGGGGACGGGTGAGGTATGGGAAGGAGAAAGGGTACTCATCCCAATGGCTCCCCATCAGCCAGAGGTCGAGCCATATTATCTGTGCTGGAAAAGATACTCCTAAATTCTGCAGAGTCGTGAAAAAGAATCCATTCAACCCAAATCCCTAAGAATTTGTTCCGAGATCCCGACGCGTCAGCTGCGAGCTCCTCCATTCGATATGTGTCCATCAATTCTTTGAACCAATCAAGTAGAGATGGAGCCCGGCTTGATTTCCAGAACCTCGGGATCACATCACGAGCAGCCGAGATGCAAAAGCGGAGAATATCCCTCTTCTGTAGCCCAATAGGACCTGGAAAAATGGATAACATTGCCGATTCTGGGCAGCATTCGGCTTCTTTACCTGTTATCCGGGCGTATGCATTGAAAACCTCAGACCAGAACCGCCGGATTTCCCCACAACTCCACCAAATGTGTATCATTGTACCCTTCTCTTCCCCACAGCGCCAGCAGGTATCAGGGGTTCCAGGAACATGTTCCGGAGTGTCGTCGGGCACAAGTACCATCTAGTGAGCAGCTTATAGCTTCTTTCTTGTGCAGAACAAGCGCTAGCTAGTGAGTGAGTAAATAAAAAGCATTTCTGCCAATTAGCTTCTGAAATGCTACACCCCAATTCCCTCTCCCAAGCACGTTGGAAGTAAAGGGTGCCCTGCTCTCTCATGGACCCTAAGGCCTGGTATAGAAATGATATTTTGCGCCTCGGTGGAGCCTCCAGTTGGAATAACCTCTCCAATACGTTGGGCGTCAATCTTACCCTGCAAGAGTGGTCAGCTGAATATAATTATGCTCTGTATTGGAGAAATTCGAATCACTTAAGAGGTCTCGTAGGTTCTTTGAGTTGTAGCTCTGCCATCGGGGGCAAACCACCACTGGACAGAGTCTGTCCTACTCGGGTGTCATCCACAATCCGCCAACATAAAAATCTCTGCCTGTCAAATCTGGGTGGGAAAGATGGGTTGGAAAAAAGGGGAGTCAAAGGGCTAAGTCTGTCGTTTAAGCGGAGGGTTTTCGTCACTAGGTGCCATACCTTCAAGGTGTTTCTGGTCATGTCTGTCAAAGGTACTAGGTCTGTGGAGTCTTTAGGGGAAATCCAAAGCAGGTGTTTCAGCGGAATCCCCAAACCCTCTTGCTCCACCCCTACCCATTTCTTGGAGGACGCATGATAATGCCAATCTAGAGCTCTAACAAGAGAGGAAGCCTCAAAGTACGCTCGTATGTTGGGTAGTCCAACCCCTCCTCTGGTCTCGGGCAAGGATAGGATATTCATTCACAATCTGGACCTCTTGCCCCCCCAGACAAATCTAAGGATCATAGATTGCATTTTGGAGAGGAAACCTCTATCCAATAGAACAGGAACTGTCTGAAAAGTATATAAGAGTCGGGGCAAGACATCCATCTTGACAACGTTTATTCTCCCGAACCAGGATAGCTTTAATTGTCTATAGGAGGTAAATGCCGATTCCGCGTTAGTCAAAAGGGGTTGATAATTTCAATTGAATATTTGTTTAAGATCTTTTGGTATAAGGACTCCCAAGTACTTAATGGCTTCTACTTTCCATTTAAATGGGAACTGTTTAGATAGATGAGAAACCAATTCTCCAGGCAAAGAAATATTGAGTGCCTCGGTTTTGGAGCAATTCACTTTAAAGTTGCTCAATTGTCCGAACCGTTCAAACTCCATTAAGACCGAAGGGATGGAGACCAGGGGCTGGGAGATGTAAAGTAGCAGGTCATCTGCAAATAAGGCTAATTTGTGATGACTCTGTCCCAGCTTGACCCCATGGACGCATTCATTGGACCCAAGTGCAAAATATTTAACTATTATAGTGTCAATTCAAAAGTCACCAAGAACACAATCAGTCATTTTTTCACAATTGCCCGTCAATAGTTTGAATTTGATATAAAGAAACATAGTCTTGTAACATCTCAAATGAAAGCTGTTACCGTTCTGAGTAAAATGATGCCTCTCCCACTTCATTATCTTATTTCTAGCCTGAGATAAAAAAAATTTAAAGTCGTACCAGGCCAAAATTCACCCTTTTTTTAAACTTTAAAAATCTGTAAAAAATTAACTGATGAAGAAAAAAATTCCAAACTTTTAATTTGTAATTAACTAAAGTAGTACTTCATAAAGGAAAAAAAAAAAAAATCTAAAGACGTCAGGTAAAAAAAAATATTCATATTTAGATCACTTGATATGGAATGACCCATTGACGCTCTTACTAGTAAAATATGTTAAAATATGATCCCATTTGCGATCCCAACTTGAAATTTGGTACAGATGTGGCTAAGAGCACAGCAGACACATGGGCAGTTTTTGAAATATTTAAAGCGCGCCGATTTTTCGGAAATGCGTTTTAAAGTTTTGCGCTTGCGATCACATGGGTAAAATATTAACAAATATCCTCTTGTGACATATCTGATGAAAGCCTGGACAGTTCTGAGTAGATTGGTGTTTATTTTGTTTCTCTATCTTATTTCTAGCCCGAGATATGATAGAAAATGTAAAGCCATACCAGGCCAAAATTCGCACTTTTTTAAAACTTTAAAAATCTGTAAAAAATTAACAGATAAAGAAAAAAATTCAAAACTTTTTTTTTGTAATTAGATAAAGTTGTTCTTCAGATAGAAAAATTTTTTTAAAAATCTGAGGACGTCAGGGAAAAAAAATATTCATTTTTGGATCACTTGACATGGAATGACCCCATAGCGAACACTCGTCATGAATTTGAGCTGGGGTTGCACTCTTCCAACCACCTTTGTAGGATCTTTTTAAAAAAATGGTATGAAAGCGTCCAGTTGTGTCAAAGTTATGCAACTTTTCAAAGTTTTTACGTCAGAATACTGATGTAAAAGCTGTGATGAATTAGGCCCAAAGTCCCACATGCTAGAAAGAAAAACATGTTTCTGGTATGTTGATACCCTTAGTCATAGTAAATCTCAAAAGTTTATGGAGATTGATTTGAAACACATTAAAACTAATTGTAGGCAGACCTATAATTGTGTAAACCTCTTTAAAGCACCACTCCATTTTTTTTTTTCAGTGTTGGAGTGGTTCTTTAAATGTCAGTCCCCCTGCCCCATCTCATACTAGAACTTCAGCGGCTTCATGCATTTTTAGTGTCACTCGGATCCCACGGCACCATTTTGTGATGGTAACTTCTGACTGTTCCAAGCTCTAAACACAAGTCTGAGAGCCAGAACAAGGCTCCCATAGAGTTGTGATCTCCGGCACGCTCTGTGAAACACTGGAGCTGCCAACAGGTGACATACCAGGAGACCGACTGGAGCAATAGAAGAGGAAGTAGCCAAAGGGTGAGTAAGACATATCAGGGTATTTAAAGCACTACTCTAGTGGGGAAATAAGAGAAAAAACCACTGGAGATGTGCTTTAACCCCTTCAAAATCTATGACCTATATATACGTCATAAGTCGCTTCTCACCCTTTGAGCTCGCATCATTCCCCGTGCATGTCAGCTGATCTGATCAGCTGACATCTGAAACTATCAGCACCAATCGGATCAGCGATTAACCCTTTTTATCACGCTGTCAAACATTGACAGCGTGATTCAAAGCATCGCAGTGAGAATTGCACCTATACCCGCCAGCATCAGAAAAGTTATGGCTCTTGAAAAAGGGGGAGGTAAAAACGGATAATTGCCAGGGGTGAAATGGTTAACATATTGTATCTGTTGAATACACATAAGGAAATGTGAAAAATACATGAAAACGTGATATATCACAGGAATGATTTACGGTATGTTCAATAAATACAAGATAATTTTTGAGAGTCATGTCGTTAGGAGATTTTATATCCAAAGTTATAATCCATAAAACCTCCCTTTACAAAAGGTTCATCCACCTCCTATTCAAAGAGGACCTGTCACCCCCCCCCCCCATGGGGATATGAATCTAAGCCCAGCACTGAATGCAGCATGTCTGCTGCATTCAGGCAAGGGGTCCCCCATGGCTCTGTGGGGCTGCTACCCTGATATTTAGGCTTATATAGAGGCGCAGGCTGCAGCACAAGGGCCGCCTCCATGGAAAACTACTGTACGTTTTTTATAAGCCTATATATCGGGGTAGCAGCCCCACAGAGCCATGGGGGACATGCTGCATTCAGTGCTGGACTTAGATTCATATCCATTGGGTGGGG
>JARQOC010003629.1:0-15181 GCA_033576535.1 Allobates femoralis | reverse complement strand
TCTCCGCTATGATAGAGGATCAACTTTCCTCTCTACTCTCCAGATCATCTCTCACCAACTGTGAGCTTGACCTGCTCCTGTTCCACCTCATCCTCAACCTCACCAGTCTTCATTCTAACCCTGACCCACCTTCTCAACCTATCACTAACAACTGGTGTCTTCTCCTCATGCTTTAACCATGCCTCAATCAAACACATTCTCAAAAAACCTCCCTTAACCCATCCCTTGTGTACAACTATCTCCCTATATCCCTTCTCCCTTAAGTCTCAAAACTGCTTAAATAGCATGTCTATCTTAAACTGTCCTCCAACCTCTTCTCCTGCTCCCTCTTTGATCAATTACAATTTGGCATCTGACCGCATCATTCAACCAAAACTGCCCTAACCAAAGTCACCAATGACCTACTAACCATCAAAAACGAGCGACACTACTCTGTTATCTTCCTCCTAGACCTCTCTTCTGCCTTTGAAAAACCAAGAAATACACAGGACTGTGTTACACTGAACCCAGGCAGCCGACAGAGGAGATATCCAAACCGTTGTTGGTAGCAAGTGGCCTTTTATTTCATCCGACGCGTTTCAGAGCCAGACCCGACTCCTTCCTCAGGGAGCACACATCACCAAGGTAATGCAACGTTGGCTGCAACATTTTCCTATGTGCTGTCCAAAAGCGCACTTCCTGATGCTTAGCGTGGACCCGCTGCTAAGGTAAACAGCAGGTTACTGTAGGGCTGCGTTGCCGGCCAGGGCTTGCCGTTAACGCTATGCGCTTCTGCAAAAGTTCTAAGTTTTAAGCTGTTCCATGAAATGTGGATGACAGCCAAAGTGTGACCATAACCTTACTGTATCCTCACCCATCACTTGAAGAATGTGAGCCTTCGCTTGCAGGGTCCTCTCTCCTCTTGTACATGTGTGTGCCTTGTATTGTTCATAGTTATTGTACTTGCCTATGTATGCCCCTTGTTCACATGTACAGAGCCATGGAATAAATGGCATTATAATAAATAATAATATGGCAAAGGAGAAAGAGAGGGTGTCAAAAACAAGCGATACAACCTATTTTTTTGTTTTTCCAAGCAAATATTAAATTTTATTAACAACTAGGACAATACAGAAAAATAACATCACAGCGATAAAAACATTTAAAATTGACTGGAATAGCCAAGTGTACTGACCAATATGGATAAATATTGGACAAAACCCACTCAAGAGGGACCAGAGCAATTGGATAATATAAGGCTAATATGGAATTTATAAGCAATACAAGAATAAGTTTTGACCATTATAAAGTCAATTAAATAGAGCTTAGCGCAATATTTTCAAAGATAATACACAAGTCTGGCATATTGTCAAATTGGACAGAGGCTTTGTCCAGGGCAGGAATAATTATGTACAGGATACGATGAAATCGTATACATTTATAACTCAAGGAACAAAAATCCCTCAATACAACCAAATCACAATAAATACGTTATCAAGAGATATTCCAGATATGAGGATAAAGGTGTGCACCATAATATAGATAGTTAGGGAGAACAAGGTTGCAAAAGCAAATAATCTGAATCTGCACACCTATGGGGAGAGTGTAGTTCCACTCCTTATTTATGCTCAAACAGCAGTTGGTAAAATGAGATATATCAATGCTCCTTTTATGGTTAGTAACGACCCTATGTAGCCTAATAAGCCACTTTTATAGGGAATTTTTCAGTATACGAGAAAGTAAATAAAGATTACCGTAAGCCAAGTTTTTCAGCACAATTTTTGTGCTGAGAAGTGCCCCCCTTGGCTTATACTTGAGTCACTCGGTATTTGCTGTGGGGGGGGGCTGTGACCAGGGGCTGGAGGAGGCAGGAGGGGGCCGCAGTGACCACGGGCAGTCACCTGGGGCCGCCCATTAGGGTTTTTGTATGGATACAATTGAATGATGGTATATTCTATCTAAGCTCTATAATATTCTGGATGCACGTGCGGTTAATATATATATTAATATATATCTCTTCTCTTTCATCTATTGAAAAATCATCCAAAAAATCCTCTATTGATCTGAGATGGGAGGGTTTATCTTAATCTAATCCGGTCTCCTCCTCCTCCCAGCTGGGAGAGGGTGTTTAATCTGGAGACTGGATGCCATGCACCACTATAAATTGAGGATTCTATGGGATATGGTCACTGTCCCCCTGACGAAACTGCCAGGCGCAGGCAGCGATACGCGTGGGTAGCGCCACACCTCTTGCCACTATGCCCATGAGATGGTAAACCAGCTGCTTTGAATTAGTCTTGCTTTCCCTTGGATCCCAGGTTCCTTATTCAAAGGTTAACTCTGGCTCCATATATAAGACCATAATAACATTGTTGTACCTCTTCTATACCCCCTCTAAACCATCTAACCCTAATTTAGGGGTGATTCCTCCTGGGTTTCTTTGCCTATTGTATTTGTATTTGCTTATTATAATTTACATATGTCAATTGTATTCATATCGGGTACTGAGCTTTTGTTTCTTAATATATGCAATGCTTGTTTTTGAGTGTCTCTTATGTGTAACATACAGCCTATACTTGGTGAAGTTTTAACCTTTAATGAACCTAATGAGGGGACTGTATAGGAGAAACTAACCACCTGAGTACTCAGAGGGACTTATATTGTTAAATCAATTCTTTATGAAAGGTATTAAAACAACTCTTGGGGCCCTTGGGGAAAAAGCAAGATCTATTAATATCAAACTATTGATAAACTATGTATTAACACAACTGGTACTGGCAATTGGCAATGAGATTATCCATGATGTATTGTAATCATTGCAATTGTTATAGCCAAACCAGGCTATTTTAAATGTTTTTATGCTTTTGTGTGACCAATTTCTCTGTTGTTTGTATTTGAATAAACTTGTTAATATTTACCATGATAACTTGAGGTTGTTTTGCTTTTTGGACCTTTTCTCTTTTTGCTTCAAAAAGGGCCGCCCATTAGTGTAATGAATATGCACTGCATCCCCCCGTCCATCAGCGGCGGGGGGAGCGGGGCATATTGCACTACACTGGCCCCAATCAGTGATATACAGCCCCGGTCCTTAGTATCTGTCCCCCAGGCTGTGACACCTGTTAAAATAAGTTTTAACAGAAAACAGGGTGCACCGCAATGATCTGAATTATATCAAGGGAAGAAGGGGGTCGCTCACCGTGCCAAGGGGGACAGATATGCATGGCGGTGAGAAGACATGGCACATTGAGGGAGCAACACACACGAGTAGTAGAATAGTGAGAATTGTAACTTTATTAGTGCAATAGACCAAACAAGATTAAAAACATTTAAAACCATAGGGTGCCACTGCATAACACACCGCTGAACATATGTACAGAATACAATACTGACAAAATATGAGCAGGATATAACACAATATTGGTGATCACAACAGGTTAGAAAAAATACAGGATTGAGTTGTAGGGAGAAACCCGAGGGTGGGGGATGAGAGCAGGTATAAGAAGTACTAGTGCTCCTTCACCACATATTTTACATAAATTACGCTTGTTAGCCCAATATAGGGTGGACAGTGTTATGGGTAACCATATCTATGTCAAGGGACCTATTATGAAGCACAAATCATAGGGCCACAGAATGATTGGTAGTGCTGGGTGTGTTAAATATGATTAAATACTGGCCTCAGCAGCTGGAATAAACAATGTTTATAAGTGAGACAGATACCAATATCTCACACAAGTGAAGTCTGCAGAGGCACAGACAATTCTGGAGAAAATTTCACATATTGTAAGTTTACCCAAGATTCCGCAAATCATCCAATGAGTAGTGCTATGAGTTGTTTAGTAGTCCCAAACACGTAAATTGTCCGAAGTGTCAGTCCGAGGTACGTAGCGAGGTGACTGCAGGGCACCCAGGCCCCACGCGTATCGCTGCCAGGGCACAGCTTCCTCAGGGGAAGAATAAGTCTGTTGCACATTGGGACTCATTTTATATCTGTTGGTAATTAATGATCAGATACAGCTGAGAGAGCACAATTAGACCACATGATATTGCCATAGGCGGAAGTGACATCACAATCACAACTCAGTGACCATGGTAACAAGTAAGCAGTGTGCCTTATACCTATTGCAGGAAGTGACACAGCGGAAGTGACATAGCAGTCACAACTCAGTGACCATGGTAACAAGTAAGCAGTATATCTTATACCTATTACAGGAAGTGGAAGTGACATCGCAGTCACAACTCAGTGACCATGGTAACAAGTAAGCAGTATATCTTATACCTATTACAGGAAGTGACATAGCGGAAGTGACATCGCAGTCACAACTCAGTGACCATGGTAACAAGTAAACAGTATAACTTATACCTATTACAGGAAGTGGAAGTGACATAGCAGTCACAGCTCAGTGACCATGGTAACAAGTAAACAGTACATCTTATACCTATTACAGGAAGTGGCATAGCGGAAGTGACATCGCAGTCACAACTCAGTGACCATGGTAACAAGCAAGCAGTATATCTTATACCTATTACAGGAAGTGACATAGCAGAAGTGACATCGCAGTCACAACCTCAGTGACCATGGTAACAAGTAAGCAGTATATCTTATACCTATTACAGGAAGTGGAAGTGACATCGCAGTCACAGCTCAGTGACCATGGTAACAAGTAAGCAGCATAACTTATACCTATTACAGGAAGTGACATAGCGGAAGTGACATCGCAGTCACAACTCAGTGACCATGGTAACAAGTAAACAGTATATCTTATACCTATTACCGCTATGTCACTTCCTGTAATAGGTATAAGATATACTATTTACTTATTACCATGGTCACTGAGCTGTGACTACGATGTCACTTCCTCTATGTCACTTCCTGTAATAGGTATAAGATATACTGCTTACTTGTTACCATGGTCACTGAGCTGTGACTGCGATGTCACTTCCGCTATATCACTTCCTGTAATAGCTATAAAAAATCCAAGAATGCGCACATAGGGTGATATCTTCTTTGAAGAAGGACAAAAGTTTATATAAAGAGGCTGCTCACCTGATACAGTTGTGATGACCCACAACTGGTAATGATCGCTCAGATATAAGTAGCTGCTGCAGGACCGTACTCTCCACAGATCCCTGTGGTATAATCAGCTCCCAGGACACAGTACCTCGAGGTCCGCGCTGCCACTTCAGAAAGGAACAAAAGAAGCCAGTACAAGGGAATGTCTGGATTAACGATTCTTCTTTATTATCCTACGCGTTTCAGAGTTATCTCCCAACTCCTTCATCAGGGAGAAGGAGTTGGGAGATAACTCTGAAACGCATAGGATAATAAAGAAGAATCGTTAATGCAGACATTCCCTTGTACTGGCTTCTTTTGTTCCTGTAATAGCTATAAGATATACTGCTTACTTGTTACCATGGTCTCTGAGCTGTGACTGCGATGTCACTTCCACTTCCTGTAATATGTATAAGATATACTGTTTACTTGTTACCATGGTCACTGAGCTGTGACTGAGTTGTCACTTCTGCTATGTCACTTCCTGTAATAGCTATAAGATATACTGTTTATTTGTTACCATGGTCACTGAGCTGTGACTGCGATGTCACTTCCGCCATGTCACTTCCTGTAATAGGTATAAGATATCCTGTTTACTTGTTACCATGGTCACTGAGCTGTGACTGCGTTGTCACTTCTGCTGTGTCACTTCCTGTAATAGCTATAAGATATACTGTTTATTTGTTACCATGGTCACTGAGCTGTGACTGCGATGTCACTTCCACTTCCTGTAATAGGTATAAGATATACTGTTTATTTGTTACCATGGTCACTGAGTTCTGACTGCGTTGTCACTTCCGCTATGTGACTGTAATAGGTATAAGGCACACTGCTTACTTGTTACCATGGTCACTGAGTTGTGATTATGATGTCACTTCCGCCTATGGCAATATCATGTGGTCTAATTGTGCTCTCTCAGCTGTATCTGATCATTAATTACCAACAGATATAAAATGAGTCCCAATGTGCAACAGACTTATACTTCCCCTGAGGAAGCTGCACCCTGTCAGCGATAAGCGTGGGGCCTGGGTGCCCTGCAGTCACCTCGCTACATACCTCAGACTGACACTTCGGACAATTTACAGACTGGTAATGTGTACCGTATATACTCGCGTATAAGCCGAGTTTTTCAGCCCAAAAATTGGGCTGAAAAGTACCCCCCTCGGCTTATACGCGAGTCAGTGCGGGGGCTGCTGTATACAGCGGTATAAAGCAGCCCCCGCATCCCCAGTAATGCAGGGCCCCCCCCCTCATGCTCCGGTCACCTGTAAAGCAAGTTATACTTATCAGTGCCCGCTGCCGTCCGCGCCCGCCGCTGCCGACATGCGATCCTCCATCTTCATGCATCTTCTTCCTGCTTCTGTGCGCGTCGCAGGCAATGACGTCATTACTGGCGACGCGCACAGGAAACAGGAAGAAGATGCATGAAGACGGAGGATCGGGATGTCGGCAGATGCGGGCGCGGACGGCAGCGGGCACTGATAAGTATAATTTGCTTTACAGGTGACCGGAGCATGAGGGGGGGCCCTGCATTACTGGGGCTGCCTGTATACTACCACTGGGGCTGCTGTATATAGGGGCCCTGCATTACTGGGGCTGCAATACCACTGGGGCTGCTGTATATAGGGGCTGCAATACCACTGGGGCTGCAATACCACTGGGGCTGCTGTATATAGGGGCCCTGCATTCCTGGGGCTGCAATACCACTGGGGCTGCTGTATATAGGGGCTGCAATACCACTGGGGCTGCAATACCACTGGGGCTGCTGTATATAGGGGCCCTGTATTACTGGGGCTGCAATACCACTGGGGCTGCTGTATATAGGGGCTGCAATACCACTGGGGCTGCAATACCACTGGTGCTGCTGTATATAGGGGCTGCTGTATACACCACTGGGGCTTTAATACCACTGGGGCTGCTGTATATAGGGGCTGCAATACCACTGGGGCTGCTGTATATACCACTGGGGCCTGCTGTATATCATACTGCTGGGGCCTGTATACCACTGCTGGGGGCTGTATACCTGTGCTGGGGTCCACCCTCGGCTTATACGCGAGTCAATAGATTTTCCCAGGTTTTGGGGGCAAAAGTAGGGGGGTCGGCTTATACACGGGTCGGCTTATACACGAGTATATACGGTACTTTATTTTCCACTGTCAGTGGACACGGTGACCTACACTGTTTTTGACTATATGTAAACAATACGGAGTACCCAATATATATGGGTGGTCTTTGTATCAATTATATGGTTAGTTAGCTGATGGTTAAGACCTTTGTTATCATCCATATGGGACAACCCCTAGGGACCACTGTGTTTGGGACTACTAAAGGACTCATAGCATTACTCATTGGATGATTTGCGGAATCTTCGGTAAACTTACAATATGTGAAATTTTCTCTATAATTGTCTGTGCCTCTGCAGATTTCACTTGCGGGAGATATTGGTATCTGTCTCACTTATAAGCATTGTTTATTCCAGCTGCTGAGGCCAGTATTTAATCATATTTAACACACCCAGCAGGGGCGGAACTACCGTGGTGCAGCTGGTGCAGCTGCACCAGGGCCCCGGCCAGCTAGGGGGCCCCTGAAGGCTCCAGCGGCGGGTCCATTCCGCTTTCTGATTACAGCGCCGCCGCGGCCGCCATTCACTCCCCTGTGGGGTGCTGTGCCTCACAGGGCTGACTCCAGTGAGGGGCCCAGGTTGCAGAGGCCAGGAGGGGGGCCCGGAGACACTGACAGCCCGGGCTCCTCCTCTGTTACTCTGCTGCTGGCGGAGCCCAGCAGCGTACCTGAAGGGGGGCTGGCGGGGGGTCCGGTGGTGCAACAGGTGGGCGCCGTCGGCAGTGTGAGTGGGACATTCTCTTTCTGAGCCGCCGTCAAATTGACAGCGGCTCAGAGAAAATGCTGCTCCTGCCGGCTCCCACTGATCAGCTGTGCGAGCATCTAACTCGTACAATTGAAGCCCTGACCGCGGACACTTCCGGGTCAGGGTGACGTCACCAGGGTTCATCACGCTGCCAACGTCACAGCGCCGCAGAGGCGCGAAACAGTGGCGGTGGACAGTGCTCCACTCTAATGGAGCTGAAGACACGGAAGATGGAGTCCTCATGCCAGCGTAATTGAGGGAGAGGGAGAGAGAGAGGGTGGGGGACATTATTATGGTCAGTAAATGGAGGCAGAGGCAGAGGGAGGGGGAGAGAAGAGATTGTCAGCAGAAGGAGGAGGAGAGGAGAGATGGTCAGCAGAGAGAGGGGGAGAGGAGAGTGATGATCAGCAGAGGGGGAGAGGAGAGATGGTCAGCAGAGGGAGGAGGAGAGGAGAGTGATGGTCAGCAGAGGGAGGAGAGAGGAGAGTGATGGTCAGCAGAGGGAGGAGAGAGGAGAGTGATGGTCAGCAGAGGGAGGAGAGAGGAGAGTGATGGTCAGCAGAGGGGGGGAGAGGAGTGTGATGGTCAGCAGAGGGAGGAGGAGAGTAATGGTCAGCAGGGGGAGAGTGATGGTCTGCAAATGGAGGGGGGGTGCATGTGATGGTCTGTAAATGGAGGGAGGGGGAGTGTATCATGTGCAGCAAATGGAGGACAGGATTTGAGAACAGAGAATGGGGAGCAAGGGGGTGATAGGTGTAGGCACAGTATGGGGAGCCATAGGCTAAATCTGAGTGCACAGTATGAGCATGTGTGCAGACAATATGAGTAGTTATGGGGAATGGGTGCGGAAAAAGTATAGGAAGTGAGGGGAGGTGGGTGCAGACACAATATGGGGAATGAGGAGGAATGGGTATGGACACAGAATGGTGGGTCAGGGGGTGTTGGGTGCAGTCACAGTATGAGGAGAAAGGAGGGACGGGGGTGGACTCAGTTTGGTGGTGAGGGGGTATTTTGTGTGTAGACATAGTATGGGGAGCAAGTGGGTGATGAGTACGGAGGTAGTTTGGAGAGAATACGGGATAAGAAAAATGTGAGGTCAAACATAAGATAGATAAGATAAGATAAACTTTATTGATCCTGGAGGAAATTATAGTATTACAGCAGCAGAACAAAGATCAAGAACATTACACACGTTACAAAATAAGTCTATATTATTACAAAATAAGTCTATATGGACAGCAGATGCGGGTAGACTGGTACATGTACCTCACCTATTCCCCCATACCCTTAGAACTTCACTTAGTCTTGGGATGTTTTACACTTATACATTTGTTAAACATCCCCACAGCTGTCGGAACAAACGATTTTCTGTATCTTTCCTTTTTACACATTAGTTGGATTAGACGCTTGCTGAATGTGCTCTTCTGCTTCGCAAACAGTTCAGAGAGCGGGTGTGTATTGTTGCTCATTATAGCCTTGCATTTCTTATTAATTCTATCCTCTAATACCTCCTCGAAAGTCCTAAGTTGTAGACCCACCGCCGCACTAGCCTTCTTGATAAGTTTATTCAGCTTATTAGCATCAGCTGTGCGCACACTACTACCCCAGCATATTATTGCAGCAAAGATTGCACTCGCCACAATAGATTGGTAGAACATTTCAAGCATTTTGCTACACACATTAAACGACCTTAACTTCCTTAGGAAGTAAAGTCTACTCATCCCTTTCTTGCAAACCTTCTCCTTATGGCACCTCCAAACAAGCTTGCTGTCCAGGTGAACCCCCAAATATTTGAAGTTCTCCACCATCTCCACATCCTGACCATAATAAAGACTGGGTAGCGTGGGGGCGGGATGGATGCAGTCATGACTGGGTAGTATGTGTTTGTGTGGGGGGTTGCATGGGGTAGAAGAGGCTGCATGGGGTGACAGTGTGAGGCCACAGCAAGGATGAGAGAGTATGTTGAAGAGAGAGAGTGTGATGAGAAGGTACAGTATAAAGGACACAGTGTGAGAGGACAGTGGGATTATTTGTTCAGGAGTGCAGTGTAGGGCAGATATTTTTATTTAGACAGAATTATAATGGCACTCTTATTTTTAAGGGCACCGTGTCAGGATGTGCTGCAGAAAAGTGGAGAAGATGGAAGTCTGCAAAGACGTGAAAAGTCATCATGGCATCAGGACAAGATGAAGAAAAGAAAAAGACGACCCCGATCAGACACAAGGTCATCTATAAGGTACCTGGGTGGAAATTATATTTGTGGTGGGGGGGGAGGGGAGGCGACGCGGGCGGCGGTGAAGGGGGCCCCCGAAAAATTTCTTGCACCGGGGCCCACTACAGTCTGGGTCCGCCCCTGACACCCAGCACTACCAATCATTCTGTGGCCCTATGATTTGTGCTTCATAATAGGTCCCTTGACATAGATGTGGTTACCCATAACACTGTCCATCCTATATTGGGCTAACAAGCGTAATTTATGTAAAATATTGTGGTGAAGGAGCACTAGTACTTCTTATACCTGCTCTCATCCCCCACCCTCGGGTTTCTCCCTACAACTCAATCCTGTATTTTGTCTAACCTGTTGTGATCACCGATATTGTGTTATATCCTGCTCATATTTTGTCAGCATTGTATTCTGTACATATGTTCAGCGTTGTGTTCTGCAGTGGCACCCTATGGTTTTAAATGTTTTTAATCTTGTTTGGTTTATTGCACTAATAAAGTTACAATTCTCACTATTCTACTACTCGTGTGTGTTGCTCCCTCAATGTGCCATGTCTTCTCACCGCCATGCATATTTGTCCCCCTTGGCACGGTGAGCGACCCCTTCTTCTCTTGATATAATTCAGATCATTGCGGTGCACCCTGTTTTCTGTTAAAACTTTATTGCTCTTTGGACGTAGTTTATATATACGCCTTCTGGGGTTGCACGCCTCAATTATTATATTGAGTATTTTGACTTTGAGTTTGACTTGTTAAAATATTGTTCATTATTTAAATCTTGTTGGTATGGACTGGGACACTAGAGAGGCTAATTGGACTAGTAATAGCACTAATTTCTTTGATAACCCTGCCCCTGTGACAGTAGACACTAATTTCTCTACACTCGCCAAAGATCTGATCCACAAACAAAAACGTGGAATCAGACTTTGGTGGAACATCCGTACCCTTGAGGAATATCTTAAACTGGGTTTCGTACCCCGTGGCTTAAGGGTGCAGATATTCCCGGCATGGGAACCCTCAGACCATTTCTGCAATACCTGGGAGCAGGGTCTTTTGCATTGTTCAAAAATTTTGATCAATATGTTGATTGATCATGACAAAGCCCTCCAAGGACTAAGAGTAAAATGAAACGACTAGAACAACAACTCTCTACGTATGATAGGGAATCACAGGTGACACCGTTTTTGGAAGAATCAAAAATCACTCTTGATGAGTTTGAAATAACAATAACGGAAAATAAAAAACTGAAATTTTCACGTGACAAGGGTGACTTTGATAACAAACGAGCCTTCCATTGGAAACACAAGGGGAACCCCCGAAATCCACCAAAAAAACAGAGAAATCCAAAACCTAAACCCTCTGCCCCCAACACACCAGATAATAGTGATCCTGAACCCTCTGACCCGAACACTGACTTTACAGACTCCGACAGTAATTTTTTAGTGTCAAGACCACTTCACACACACAGATATCTGAGTCCAATATCTGAACAGATCTCTGGTTGCAGTGAAATCATGGATACATTGTTCCATTTTGTGGCTGTGTACAACATGGAGCAATGTATCCATGATTTCACTGCAACCAGAGATCTGTTCAGATATTGGACTCAGATATCTGTGTGTGTGAAGTGGCCTCCAGGAAGCGACAGCGAAAACGAACCCGCGGGGGGGGGGAAGCGACACCGTACCCCCACCACAGAAACCAAATCCCAGGGGGGGCCGGGGCAAGGGTAACAGGGGGAAAGGGGCCCCGAGGGGCAATCGATAGTGAATCCAACCCTTACATGGTCTCGTGAACAGAACTCCTTCACGTCTACTTCTTCTACACTGAAGGTAATTAATCTTTCGAGTCATATACTGTCTCCAGAAGAAATCTCTGTATTGGAGAGGGATCTCAACTTTTCCCCTATGAACACCTTAGACAAATTCACGTTCATTAAGGACGTATATATGTTTTGTCGTAACCTAACTTTCCGCACCATCCACCAACAGCCTGAAATTGTTGCCAGTTTACCTGAACGAGAGCAGCGTACCATCCAGATCCTCATGGATTTGCAGGAGGAAAATGAGCCACGCACAGGTAGAGTGCCTTTTCCACAGCGAAAAAAATCAACCAAGTCACCTTCTTTATCCACAGTACCAGCGATTAATCTCTTCTTTGAATCAGTTAAACGAGATGTTGCGAACCTATCCCTTAATTGTTTTAGGGGCAACAATCTCACCTCCAGGGAGAAATCTGCGATCAGGAATCTGATAAATAACCCCAGCTTCATCATCAAAGAGGCAGATAAAGGGGAAAATGTGGTCCTATGGGCAACAGACCTCTATCTGGAAGAAGTCAACAAACAACTTAATAACACCAAGTTTTATGTAAAACTTCCTTCTGATCCCTCAGTTGTTTTTCAGATGAAGCTTTCAAAAATCCTAGACGTAGCATCTCGTTATGGTATCATCACAATGAAAGAACGGGAGTTCCTGTGGGTCAAAAAACCAGTGATGCCTACCTTTTACCTTCTGCCCAAAGTGCACAAATCCTTAGAGAAACCTCCAAGTAGGCCGATAGTTTCAAGCTGTGGGAACTTATGTGAGATGGCTAGCCAGTATATTGATTTCTATTTGCAACCACTAGTCTAACATCTGCAATCATATACAAGGGATACAACACATTTTCTACAACACATCCAGGATCTCCCTCTTACACAAGATCAATTATTGGTGACATGTGATATTGAATCTTTGTATTCAAATATTAATCACGACGATGGCATGGCTGTGGTCACCTATTTTTTGGACCACCAGGTGGGCTCGGATCGGTTACATGACTCGTTCCTTTTGGAGCTACTGAATTTTGTACTCACACATAACTTTTTCATTATCGATCGTCAGTTTTATCGACAAACGTCCGGAGTAGCCATGGGCGCAAAATGCGCACCTTCATTCGCCAACCTATTCTTAGGTTGGTGGGAGGAGAGGGTGGTCTTCCCTTCTGAATTCTATGCCAAAAACGTAACCCATTGGCATAGGTTCATAGATGATGTCTTTTTTGTGTGGTGGGGACCCGAGCTGGAGTGCAGATCTTTTCTTGACAGTTTAAATAACAACCAGCTGAACATGCACCTAACTCACAATATCTTAGCCAATTCCACCACCTTTTTGGACATCCAGGCTTTTCGTGAAAATAATACACTAATGACCACCCTTTTCCGGAAATCCACGGCCACTAACTCTCTCTTGAAATTTTCCAGCTTTCATCCTAGACACCTTCGCCAGGGTATACCAACCGGACAATTCTTAAGGGTGAGACGAAATTGCTCCAGTAACTCGGATTTCAAGACAAACGCATTCGACCTCACCAATCGTTTTGTGGAACGTGGTTATCCCCGCAAGGTGATCTCACGTGCCTTCAACCGGGCCAAAACGACAAATTGGACCACTCTCCTGGAACCCAAGGATAGGAGATCAGAGGACATGCTCCACGTCATAACCAATTACAATAACCAGTGGAAAGAGGTAGGTGAAATCCTACGAAAAAATTGGAATATCTTGACCTCAGATATGAGATTGGGGGGCTTGATCTCTGCCTACCCTCCTCTGACAGCACGTAGGGCCCCAAATCTGAGGGATAAATTAACGGCAAGTCACTTTAAGCGACCCAGCACCAGGCTTGGACGGGGCGTACGACTCCATGGTTCATTTCCATGTGGCGCCTGCAACATCTGTCAATACATGACCCCTACTTATTCATCATTTATCAATCCACAGGACTCCAAATCACACGTGTTGAAACACTTCATTAACTGCAAGACCTCTAATGTGATTTACGGGATCATTTGCCCTTGCAACCGTGTCTACACAGGAGAAACTACACAGGAGCTCCGCAAAAGGATCCAAAGTCACATTTCTACTATCAACCTGGCACAATCTGAGAGCGCGAAAGGTAATAAACTTAAAACAATAGCCGCGCATTTTTTACAATATCATCAAGGCAATCCAAGAGGGATGAGAATTGTGGGCCTGGATTTCATACTAAATACCATCAGGGGCGGCGACATGACTAAAAAATTGCTATGTCTTGAATCACGTTGGATATATGCACTTAACTCCATGTCTCCCGTAGGTCTCAAGGAAGAATTCTTGTTCACGGGCTTCTTAGGTTGATGAACTTCATTGATGTCATGAAACCTCCCTCTGCCCCAGATCCAATTTCTCTTGAATACCAATTTTACTCGGAAAAGGGCTATCTTCTCCAAAGACCTTATTCCCATGGAAACCTGGACTTTTTATATCTTAGAAAATACCATCTAATTTAATAACGGGTTTGAAACCATTGGACCTCGTAGAACAGGATTATATACCTTGGATGGACTGCCTTTATAAACTTCTATTCGTATGTTCTAAGTCGATGGTTCTTTTCCTCCCCTTTTCTTTTTGATAATAGTGGTCCCTAGGGGTCCCCCATCTGTTGCATACAAAAGTGGTGATCGTTTACAACGTGGATCATCCAACCTAGAGGTGTGATATTATATCATATCAGACATCTGGAGTGATATTCTTTCAATCCATATATTGTCTCACTTTCTACAATACGTATAGTGTTTACTTGCTACCATGTACACTGAGTTGTGACTGCGTTGTTACATCCGCTATGTCACTTCCTGTAATAGGTATAAGGTACACTGCTTACTTGTTACCATGGTCACTGAGCTGTGACTGCGATGTCACTTCCGCTATGTCACTTGCTGTAATAAGTATACGATATACTGCTTACTTGTTACCATGGTCACTAAGTTGTGACTGCGCTGTCACTTCCGCTATGTCACTTCCTGTAATAGATATACGATATACTGTTTACTTGTTACCATGGTCACTGAGCTGTGACTGCGATGTCACTTCCGCTATGTCACTTCCTGTAATAGGTATAAGATATAATGTTTACTTGTTACCAAGGTCACTAAGCTGTGACTGCGATGTCACTTCCGCTATGTCACTTCCTGTAATAGGTATAAGATATACTGTTTACTTGTTACCATGGTCACTGAGCTGTGACTGCGATGTCACTTC
>JARQOC010003628.1:0-15186 GCA_033576535.1 Allobates femoralis | reverse complement strand
ATATAATTTTTCTTATATCATACAAAAAATCCATTTTCTATAGGACTTAGACTTACTATTCTATAATAGATATATTAGAGCTTACAAAACTACATCTTAATTACCAACCATGTCTCTACGTTTTTTTTCACAAAATTGCAATGGACTAAATTCCCCACAACGCAGATTCTTTCTTTGGAAAACAATAAAAGAATTTAAACTGACATTATAGGCCTCAAGGAAACTAAATTTTCCTCACTCCAACCTCAAAGACTCACCAACAAAAATTATCACAATATTTTTTACGCCTGTAATCAGAAGAAAAAAGCTGGAGTAGCCATCATGATCAGCAACAATGTTGTATATCGAGCAAATTGACAGATTGGAAGACCCTGAGGGAAGATATTTAGTGCTTACTTGTAAATTAAACAATCATCTTTTTACCCTTATTTGTATTTACGCCCCCAACAAAGCGCAAAAAACGTTTCTAAACAAGATCATGAGATTAATTAAAGATAAAGCTCAAGGTGACCTTATTTTGTTTGGAGATTTCAACACGGTCCCTAACAGCATAAACCGATTCCTCAAATAAAGAAAGGAACAAGAATAACGAATCGCTAGATCCTTGGCTACACAAAAATGACCTCTATGATGCTTTCCGCTGCCTAAATTCCTCCTCTATTGAATATTCCTACTTTTCTAAAATACATAATTCCTATTCTAGAATTGACTTGGTTTTGGCTAGCATCTTCTCCCTCCCAAAAATCATTAAGGTTGAGATAGGGACTAGAACCTGGTCAGATCATGCTCCCATCATATTCGATTTTAAGTTTGGCCCGAAAGCAACATCACCTAAACTTTGGAGAAATAACAGTTTTTTATATTCCCACCCAAATTATAAAAAACAAATTGAAGAAACAATCATCAACTATTTTCAAGAAAATGACTTGCACGAAACTCCAACAGAAATTCTCTGGTCAGCATTTAAGGCTGTCATTCGAGGTAAACTGATTCAATTAAATGCCCAACTAATTAAAAATAACCAACAAAAACTCAAGAACACTGTATCCAAAATCCATGACCTGGAACTTTTACACCAAACGTCCAAAAATCCCCAAATTTTGGAAGAAATCTTTAACCTTCGTCTAGAACTAAAATCAATTCTCACTTCAGAATATGATAAAATAAACCAAAAACTTAAATTAATACACTATCACTCAGATGATAGATCTTCCAAACTCCTTGCCCAAAAAATTAAATATCAAAAAACATCAACAAGAATAAAAGTAATTAAAGATAACCACAACAAAGTCCACCATCACCCAGCTGACATCGCTCTAGAATTTGCTTCTTTCTACTCTTCTCTATACAACTTAAAAGACCAACCTTCTAACTACACTCCAAACGAGGAAGAAATACATCAATATTTAAACAACTTAGATTTACCCTCACTAACTTCTGCGGAACTAACTGACCTAAACTCTCCTTACACTCTTTCCGAAGTCTCTGAGGTTATTGATAAATCTAAAGTCGGAAAAGCCCCTGGCCCCGACGGCTTCCAAACGGAACTATACAAAGAGTTCAAACCAATTTTAGCCCCATATCTTACCAAATTAGCAAACCATGTCGCCTCCCAAGGTTTCCTTCCAGAGGATATGTTAGAAGCAACTATTACGGTAATCTATAAGGATAAAGGGGATCCCTCAGATGTTAAAAACTACAGACCAATCTCATTATTGAACACTGACACAAAAATCCTAGCTAAACTAGTTGCTAATAGACTAAGTAAATGTGTCAAGAAATTGATTCACCCAGACCAAGCCGGCTTTATACCAACACGAACCACCACTGATTCCACAAGACGAGCCCTGGACTTAATATCCACCATTGACATGACTAATCAACCATCTGCCTTCTTGGCTCTGGACGCCGAGAAGGCATTCGACAGGGTTCACTGGCAATTCTTATTCAAAACTCTTCAAAAATTTGGTCTTAAGGGTAATGTTTCAGAATGATTGAATCAATGTATAAATCTCCATCTGCTAGGGTCCTCTCCAACACTTATTTGTCTCCAAAATTCCATCTTTCAAATGGCACGAGACAAGGTTGCCCCCTTTCACCACTCTTATTTGCGCTTTTTATAGAACCACTGGCTGCAAATATAAGAATCAATGAGAACATCAAAGGGATTCCAATTAACAAACATCAACATAAGATCTCACTATTTGCGGACGATATACTATTATCGATTACTAATCCTCTTAAATCCTTGAGACACCTTGCCATTGAACTTAAAAGATTCTCCCAAGCCTCTTATTATAAAATCAATATATCTAAATCTCAGATTTTAGATTTTAACATTGACGAAACCTTGCTAAAATACCTCAAAGAGGAATTCGACTTTTCCTGGAAAGATAAAGATATCTCTTACCTGGGTATAACCCTAACAAAACCCCTAAAAGATATGGTTCACTCGAACTTAACATCGCTATACAACTCCTTGTGCCTTGAATTCCAACGTCTCTCAAAAATAGAATTGTCATGGCTGAGTAGAATTGAATCTTACAAAATGCTCCTCTTTCCAAAATTCCTCTATATAATCAGATCAATTCCGTTATTCATTCCTAGAAGTTGGTTTTCCAAGCTACAAACCCAACTCCGAGCATTTATTTGGCAATGGAAAAGTTCAAGAGTAGCGTCTTCTTCACTTCAACGCCATAAACTCTCTGCTGGTCTGGGTGTACCTAACCTCTTCAACTATTATTTAGCAACTTTAGTAAAAACAATCTCAGACATGGTTCCTTAATTCCTCCGACATGCCCTGGATTTCCATTGAGGGTTCCTTTACAAACAAATCTTTGAAATCACTTCTAATAGCTTATTTGACTAATCCTCATATAAAAATACCCTCACAACCTATTATTAAAGCTACTCTTCAGGCATGGAAAGTATTGAATTCTAAAGCCAACAAACATTCCCCAAAAATCTTACTTAAAAATATGCCTCTTGAGACTCTGGAAACTTTAATACCAACACTAGATCTATCCCATTGGAAATTAAAGAAAAATACACATGTTCAAGATTTGCTCCAAGATGGCCAACTAAAATCCTTCCAACACATGCAAACGGAATTCCCTTTAAATAGAGACGACAGAACGCAATGGAGATCCATGAACAACTATTTCCATACTCACAGGCCTGACTTTAAGCTCCCCTCCATCATTACTGAATTAATAAGGTTATTCCAAAAAGAGTCAATATGGACGACGAATCGTGCTTATCGCATTCTCAACGATGAGTTGGAGCTTCCCTGTCTCTCATTTATTAAAGCCTGGGAAGGAGAACTCAACATCACTATCGACTTAGAGAAATTCCCCAAAGCTTTAAAATCTGCGTATTCTTCCTCTAAATGTGCTACTCTCCACGAGAGCCATTACAAATCTGTATCTAGATGGTACTATACCCCGGTGGCTGTAAATCGTTGCTATCCTGACCAATCCCCGCTGTGCTGGAGAGAATGTGGTGCAAATGGCTCTCTCTCCCACATCTTCTGGTCCTGTCCTAGAATCCAACACTTCTGGAAGGAAGTAGCTACATTAGTTCGTAATGTTACAAGAATCCAACTTACTCTCACCCCGCAACTAGCACTCTTACTAATTGGCATTGAAGACATTCCTTCTCCTTCCAGACCAATAATTTCTCATGTAATTCTGACCGCCAAGGTCTGTGGCAGCTAGGTGGAAGCAACAAGAACCTCCTTCACTTACGAATCTGATAGAAAAAATTACGGACCATTGCTCCCACGAATACTCCTTTGCCATAAGAACCAACAACTATTCAAAATTCCTCCTCCAGTGGGAGTCTTGGATCAATCTCTATTGCCCTTCTCTATTACTTTAAATACTCTTAACCTAGAATCAAGTCCAAAATAGAATTCTGATCTCTCATACCTTTCAAACCTCTCATGAGCTCGATACTACAAACATCTTCATTTAAACCTTCCTCTAATACTGAATTTACCACTTTACATTTCATCTCATATTTGATTTTGATCAAAACGTCATTCAATTCTTCTTGTTATGTAAATCGTTCGTCTGATTGATAGTTAATCTGCTTTTACTTCTTATTGTTAATTTCGACTATGTCTTACCAGTTCCCATACAATTGTTCAACGACTTTTTACTCATTTATATACCATATTTAATGTGTGTCCCCTTTCCCTTTCCCATCCCTCTCTTTATGTACCCTCTCCCCCCCCAGACCCCTTCCCCCTTCCACCTATATTCCATTTTAATAAAAATAATTTGATAAGGAGAGACACAATGGGAGTCTCAATGGGACACCATGGCTGCATTGACTTTTGACAGGCCAAAGGGCTGGTAAGAGTAGAAGCCATTGACTGTAATTAAAACTGACTTTTACTAATGTATGCCTATACAAAAGTCCCACAGATGAGAAGCCAGCATGTCAGCAGCCATTGTAAACCCATTGTGCATGCCCTTGACCGACTCTTGAAGCTAAGCAGTGAGAGCCTTGGTCACAGGCTGGATGAGAGACCTCATGAGAGACCCAATGGAAGTCTCTATGGGTGACCAATGGGAGTCCATGACTGCATTGACTTTTGACAGGCCAAAGGGCTCGTAAGAGTAGAAGCCATTGACTTAATTAAAACTGACTTTTACTAATGTATGCCTATACAAAAGTCTCACAGATGGGAAGCCAGCATGTCAGCAGCCATTGTAAACCCATTTTGCATGCCCTTGACAGACACTTGAAGCTAAGCAGTGAGAGCCTTGATACGGGCTGGATGGGAGACCTGAGAGACCCAATAGAAGTCTCTATGGGTAACCCAATGGGAATCTCAATGGAGACCATTGACTTTTGACAGGCCGAAGGGCTGGTAAGAGTAGAAGCCATTGACTGTAATTAAAACTGACTTTTACTAATGTATGCCAATACAAAAGTCCCACAGATGGGAAGCCAGCATGTCAGCAGCCATTGTAAACCCATTGTGCATGCCCTTGACAGACTCTTGAAGCTAAACAGTGAGAACCTTGGTCACGGGCTGGATGGGAGACCTCATGAGAGACTCAATGGAAGTCTCTATGGGTAACCCAATGGGAGACCATGGCTGCATTGACTTTTGACAGGCCAAAGGGCTGGTAAGAGTAGAAGCCATTGACTGTAATTAAAACTGACTTTACAAAATGTATGCCTATAAAAAGTCCAACAGATGGGAAGCCAGCATGTCAGCAGCTATTGAAAAAACCCATTGTGAAGCCTTGACAGACTCTTGAAGCTAAGCAGTGGAGCCTTGGTCAGGGCTGGATGGGAGCCTCCAAAGAGACCCCATAGAAGTCTCTAGGGTGACCCAAATGGGTATTTTTCAATGGGAGTCCATGGCTGCATTGATTTTGACAGGCTAAAGGGTGGTAAGAGTAGAAGCCATTGACTGTAATTAAAACGACTTTTACTAATGTATCCCTATAGAAAAGTTCCACAGATGGGAAGCCAGCATGTCAGCAGCTTGTAAAACCCATTGTGCATCCCCTTGACAGACTTTTGAAGCTAAGCAGTGAGAGCCTTGGTCAGGGGTGGAGGGAGACCCACGAGAGACCCATAAAAAGTCTCTATGGGTGACCCAATGGGTATGTCAATGGGAGTCCATGGCTGCATTGACTTTTGACGGGCCCAAAGGGCTGGAAGAGTAGAAGCCATTGACTGTAATTTAAAAATGATTTTACTAATGTATCCCCTAGAAAAGTCCCACAGATGGGAAGCAGCATGTCAGGCAGCCATTGTAAACCCATTTGGCATGCCTTGACAGATTCTTGAAGCTAAGCAGTGAGAGCCTTGTCGGGCTGGATGGGAGACCTCACGAGAGACCCCATAGAAGTCTTATGGGTGACCAATGGGTATGTCAATGGGAGACCATGGCTGCATTGACTTTTGACAGGCAAAGGGTGGTAAGAGTAGAAGCCATTGACTGTAATTAAAATGACTTTTACTAATGTATGCCTATACAAAAGTCCCACAGATGGGAAGCCAGCATGTCAGCAGCCTTTAAACCCATTGTGCTTTGCCCTTGACAGACTCTTGAAGCTAAGCAGTGAGAGCCTTGGTCAGGGGCTGGATGGGAGACCTCATGAGAGACAAGAAGCTTAGGGGCCAATGGGTAGTCAATGGATCCATGGCTGCATTGACTTTTGACAGGCCAAAGGGCTGGTAAGAGTAGAAGCCATTGACTGTAATTAAAACTGACTTTTACTAAGTATGCCTATACAAAAGTCCACAGATGGGAAGCCAGCATGTCAGCAGCATTGTAACCCATTGTGCATGCCCTTGACAGACTCTTGAAGCTAAGCAGTGAGAGCCTTGGTCAGGGGCTGGAGGGGAAACCCTCATGAAGACCCATAGAAGTCTCTATGGGTGACCCAAGGGTATGTCAATGGGAGTCCATGGCTGCATTGACTTTTGACAGGCAAAGGGCTGGTAAGAGTAGAAGCCATTGACTGTAATTAAAACTGACTTTTACTAATGAAATGCCTATAAAAAAGTTCACAGATGGGAAGCCAGCATGTCAGCAGCTATTGTAAACCCATTGTGCATGCCCTTGACAGACCTTGAAGCTAAGCAGTGAGAGCCTTGGTCAGGGCTGGATGGGAGACCTCACGAGAGACCCATAGAAGTCTCTATGGGTGACCCAATGGGTATGTCAATGGGAGTCCATGCCTGACTTTTGACAGGCCAAAGGGCTGGTAAGAGTAGAAGCCATTGACTGTAATTAAAACTGACTTTACTAATGTATGCCTATAGAAAAGTCCCACAGATGGGAAGCCAGCATGTCAGCAGCATTGTAAACCCATTTGTGCATGCCCCTTGACAGACTCTTAAAGCTAGCAGTGAGAGCCTTGGTCAGGGGCTGGTGGGAGACCTCAGAGAGCCCCCATAGGAAGTCTCTATGGTGCCAATGGATGTCAAGGGGTCCATGGCTGCATTGACTTTTGACAGGCCAAAGGCTGGTAAGAGTAAAAGCCATTGACTGTAATTAAAACTGATTTTTACAAAAGTATGCCTATAAAAATTTCCCACAGAGGGGAACCGCATGTCAGCACCCATTTAAACCCATTGGCAGCCCGGGACAGACTCTTGAACTAAGCAGTGAGAGCCTTGGTCGGGGGCGGGATGGGAGACCTCAGAGAGACCCCATGAAGTTTCTATGGGTGACCCAAGGGGTATGTCAATGGGGGTCCATGGCTGCTTTGACTTTTGACAGGAAGGGCTGAAAGAAAAAACCCATTGACTGAAAATTAAAACGACTTTTACTAATGTATGCCTATAAAAAAGTCCCACAAGGGGGAAGCCAGCATGTCAGCAGCCATTAAAAAAACCCATGTGCATCCCCTTTGACAGACTTTTAAAGCAAAGCAGTGAGACCTTGGGTCGGGGGGCTGGGGGGGAGCCCTCACAGAGACCCCATAGAAGTTCTAGGGGTGACCCAAATGGTATTCAATGGGGTCCAGGGGCTGCATTGATTTTTGCAGGTAAAGGGGGTAAAAAAAAAAAAAAAAAAAAAAAAAAAAAAAAAAAAAAAAAAAAAAAAAAAAAAAAAAAAAAAAAAAAAAAAAAAAAAAAAAAAAAAAAAAAAAAAAAAAAAAAAAAAAAAAAAAAAAAAAAAAAAAAAAAAAAAAAAAAAAAAAAAAAAAAAAAAAAAAAAAAAAAAAAAAAAAAAAAAAAAAAAAAAAAAAAAAAAAAAAAAAAAAAAAAAAAAAAAAAAAAAAAAAAAAAAAAAAAAAAAAAAAAAAAAAAAAAAAAAAAAAAAAAAAAAAAAAAAAAAAAAAAAAAAAAAAAAAAAAAAAAAAAAAAAAAAAAAAAAAAAAAAAAAAAAAAAAAAAAAAAAAAAAAAAAAAAAAAAAAAAAAAAAAAAAAAAAAAAAAAAAAAAAAAAAAAAAAAAAAAAAAAAAAAAAAAAAAAAAAAAAAAAAAAAAAAAAAAAAAAAAAAAAAAAAAAAAAAAAAAAAAAAAAAAAAAAAAAAAAAAAAAAAAAAAAAAAAAAAAAAAAAAAAAAAAAAAAAAAAAAAAAAAAAAAAAAAAAAAAAAAAAAAAAAAAAAAAAAAAAAAAAAAAAAAAAAAAAAAAAAAAAAAAAAAAAAAAAAAAAAAAAAAAAAAAAAAAAAAAAAAAAAAAAAAAAAAAAAAAAAAAAAAAAAAAAAAAAAAAAAAAAAAAAAAAAAAAAAAAAAAAAAAAAAAAAAAAAAAAAAAAAAAAAAAAAAAAAAAAAAAAAAAAAAAAAAAAAAAAAAAAAAAAAAAAAAAAAAAAAAAAAAAAAAAAAAAAAAAAAAAAAAAAAAAAAAAAAAAAAAAAAAAAAAAAAAAAAAAAAAAAAAAAAAAAAAAAAAAAAAAAAAAAAAAAAAAAAAAAAAAAAAAAAAAAAAAAAAAAAAAAAAAAAAAAAAAAAAAAAAAAAAAAAAAAAAAAAAAAAAAAAAAAAAAAAAAAAAAAAAAAAAAAAAAAAAAAAAAAAAAAAAAAAAAAAAAAAAAAAAAAAAAAAAAAAAAAAAAAAAAAAAAAAAAAAAAAAAAAAAAAAAAAAAAAAAAAAAAAAAAAAAAAAAAAAAAAAAAAAAAAAAAAAAAAAAAAAAAAAAAAAAAAAAAAAAAAAAAAAAAAAAAAAAAAAAAAAAAAAAAAAAAAAAAAAAAAAAAAAAAAAAAAAAAAAAAAAAAAAAAAAAAAAAAAAAAAAAAAAAAAAAAAAAAAAAAAAAAAAAAAAAAAAAAAAAAAAAAAAAAAAAAAAAAAAAAAAAAAAAAAAAAAAAAAAAAAAAAAAAAAAAAAAAAAAAAAAAAAAAAAAAAAAAAAAAAAAAAAAAAAAAAAAAAAAAAAAAAAAAAAAAAAAAAAAAAAAAAAAAAAAAAAAAAAAAAAAAAAAAAAAAAAAAAAAAAAAAAAAAAAAAAAAAAAAAAAAAAAAAAAAAAAAAAAAAAAAAAAAAAAAAAAAAAAAAAAAAAAAAAAAAAAAAAAAAAAAAAAAAAAAAAAAAAAAAAAAAAAAAAAAAAAAAAAAAAAAAAAAAAAAAAAAAAAAAAAAAAAAAAAAAAAAAAAAAAAAAAAAAAAAAAAAAAAAAAAAAAAAAAAAAAAAAAAAAAAAAAAAAAAAAAAAAAAAAAAAAAAAAAAAAAAAAAAAAAAAAAAAAAAAAAAAAAAAAAAAAAAAAAAAAAAAAAAAAAAAAAAAAAAAAAAAAAAAAAAAAAAAAAAAAAAAAAAAAAAAAAAAAAAAAAAAAAAAAAAAAAAAAAAAAAAAAAAAAAAAAAAAAAAAAAAAAAAAAAAAAAAAAAAAAAAAAAAAAAAAAAAAAAAAAAAAAAAAAAAAAAAAAAAAAAAAAAAAAAAAAAAAAAAAAAAAAAAAAAAAAAAAAAAAAAAAAAAAAAAAAAAAAAAAAAAAAAAAAAAAAAAAAAAAAAAAAAAAAAAAAAAAAAAAAAAAAAAAAAAAAAAAAAAAAAAAAAAAAAAAAAAAAAAAAAAAAAAAAAAAAAAAAAAAAAAAAAAAAAAAAAAAAAAAAAAAAAAAAAAAAAAAAAAAAAAAAAAAAAAAAAAAAAAAAAAAAAAAAAAAAAAAAAAAAAAAAAAAAAAAAAAAAAAAAAAAAAAAAAAAAAAAAAAAAAAAAAAAAAAAAAAAAAAAAAAAAAAAAAAAAAAAAAAAAAAAAAAAAAAAAAAAAAAAAAAAAAAAAAAAAAAAAAAAAAAAAAAAAAAAAAAAAAAAAAAAAAAAAAAAAAAAAAAAAAAAAAAAAAAAAAAAAAAAAAAAAAAAAAAAAAAAAAAAAAAAAAAAAAAAAAAAAAAAAAAAAAAAAAAAAAAAAAAAAAAAAAAAAAAAAAAAAAAAAAAAAAAAAAAAAAAAAAAAAAAAAAAAAAAAAAAAAAAAAAAAAAAAAAAAAAAAAAAAAAAAAAAAAAAAAAAAAAAAAAAAAAAAAAAAAAAAAAAAAAAAAAAAAAAAAAAAAAAAAAAAAAAAAAAAAAAAAAAAAAAAAAAAAAAAAAAAAAAAAAAAAAAAAAAAAAAAAAAAAAAAAAAAAAAAAAAAAAAAAAAAAAAAAAAAAAAAAAAAAAAAAAAAAAAAAAAAAAAAAAAAAAAAAAAAAAAAAAAAAAAAAAAAAAAAAAAAAAAAAAAAAAAAAAAAAAAAAAAAAAAAAAAAAAAAAAAAAAAAAAAAAAAAAAAAAAAAAAAAAAAAAAAAAAAAAAAAAAAAAAAAAAAAAAAAAAAAAAAAAAAAAAAAAAAAAAAAAAAAAAAAAAAAAAAAAAAAAAAAAAAAAAAAAAAAAAAAAAAAAAAAAAAAAAAAAAAAAAAAAAAAAAAAATAGAAGCCAAAAAAAAATTAAGGGGGGGAAAATTGAGCCTTTAAAACCCAGGGGGAGCCTTGCAGCCTTAACCGGTGGGGTTTGGGGCAGGGGGGGGAAAAACCCAGAGGCCCCAAAAGGTTTTTTTGGGGGGCCCCAAGGGGATTAAATGGGACCAGGGTATGCTTTGGGGAAAAGGGGCGGGTGATGAAGCAGTTTAATTAAAATGTTTTATTAATACCTTAAAAAGGTCCCAAGAGGGGCCAATTAGGCCAAAAAAACCCAAATTTTCCCCTTGAAACCTTGGCAAGGTGAACCCTTTGGGCAGGGCGGGGGGGAGCCTTGGGCCCCATGAATTTTTGGGGCCAAAAAGGTTTTGGGGGAATTGAAATTTTAAAGCCTGGGTTGGTTTAAAAAAGTTGAAAAAAAATTTTTAAAAAAACGACTTTTAAGTTCCCTATAAAAAAGTCCCACAGATGGGAAGCCAAAACCATTTAAAAACCCCTTGCTGCCTTGACGACTCTTGAAGCTAAGCGTGAGACCCTTGGTCGGGGTGGATGGGAGCCCTCCAGAGCCCCCATAGAATTCTAGGGGAAATTTATGAAAGGGGGCCCGGGTTGACGGGAAAGGGCTGAAAGTAAAAGCCATTGACTGAATTTAAAAATACTTTTCAAATGTATCCCTATAAAAAGGGTCCCCAGATGGGAAGCCAGCATGAGCACCCCTTTAAACCCTTGTGCTCCCTTGCACTTAAAGCTGGGGAAGGGGGTTGGGGGGCATGGAGACCCATAAACCCCTTTTTTGGGGCCAAGGGGGGGTCGGGGGTTTTGAATTTTGCCGGAAGGGGGGAAAAAAAGATTAAATTAAAATTTTTTCTAATGTTTTAAAAACAAGGGAAGCAGCATTGTCACCCATTTACCCCTTGGGCACCCCCCTTGGGACAACGAAGCTGCGGGAGGCTTGGAGGGGGGGAAAAAACCCTGGGCCCCCATAAAAGTTTTTGGGGGGGCCCCCCCAAAGGGGTTTTAAGGGGAGGCTGAGGGACTTTTGACGGAAAAGGGGGTTTTTAAAGTTTTGCTGAAAAAAACGATTTTTTAAATTTGTAGCCTTAAAACCCAAAGGGGGAGCCGTGCAGACTTTTAACCCCTTTGGCAGTTAAGCTTGCGGGCGTGGGGGGGCCCCCGGGGGGGGGGAGCCTCAGGGCCCCAAAGGGGAAGCCATGGGGCCAAGGGGTATGCTTTAAAAGCAGGTGATGACTTTTGACGGGTTAAAGGGCTTAAATGAACCTTTTAAATTTTTTAAAAAGGGATTTCAAATGGCCTTTTTAAAACCCAGTCCCCCCACACAGAGAAAATTTAAACCCTTGGGGCCCCTTTTAAAGGACCCCAAAGAGTTTTGGGGCCAAGGGAAATAAGGACCCCATGGTTCGGGGTTTGACCAGGGGAAATGGGGCCTGCAATTAAATTTGACCTAAGGGGGGAAAGGGGAAAACCAGGAAAAAAGCACAAATGAAAACCCATAAAGGCCCAAAAGGGAAACCGAGTAGCATTGAAAACCCTTGTCATGTTGAAGACTCGAAAAAAAAGAGTGGACCTTGGGGGGGGCATGGGGCCCCCGGGGAAACCCCAAGGTTTTTGGGGTGCCCCAAAGGGGTTGAATGGGGGTACTGCATTACTTTTGGGGCCAAAGGGGGAAGGTGAACCCAAAAGGTTTAAAAAATTTTTTTACAATGTATGCCTTGAAAAGCCGGGGGAAGAGCAGTAGCCCCTTTTAAAAAAAGGGGGAGCCTTTAAAAACCAAGCTCAGGGGGGACCTTTGGTAGGGCATGGGGCCTCCAAAGAAGCTTAGGGTGCTGGGTAGAAGGGGGAGCCATGGCTGTTTATTTTTGACTAAAGGGGTAAAGAACCAGATGAAAAAACTGAATTTTATAGGCATAAAAGCCCACAGGGGGGAAGCAGCAGTAGACCCTTTTTAAAACCCTTGGACCGAAGCCCCAATAACAGGGACGGGTTTGGGGGCCATGGGAGCCTAAAAGGCCCCTGAAGCCGGGTTTTTAAAGGGGTAGCAAGGGTTTTGCTTTTACTTTTGAGGAAAAAGGGTTGGGGGGTGGGCCATTGACGATTAAAAATTTTACAATCCCCTTCCCTTAAAAAAGTCCCAAGAGGGGAAAGCCCTTGTCAGGCTTTAAAACCCAGGACCCCAAAGCTCTTGGAAAACGGGGGGGGGTGGGGGGAAACTCAGGAGGCCCCCTGAAGTTTTAAAGGGTGAAAAAGGGTATGTAAAAAAGTCCATTAATATTTAACAAAGGGGCTGGGAAGGGAAGAACAGACTTTTAAAAATTTATTGTACCAACCAAAGGTAAGGGGGGAAAGCCAAGTCAGAGTTTAAAACCCCAGGCCCCTTAAGCTCTTGGTAACAGTGAGACCTTGGGGGGGGGCTTTTGGGAGCTTAAAAAAAACCCTGAATTCTATTTTAAAAAGGGGAGGGGGCCCGGTGAATTTTTACAGGAAATTTAAAAAATTGAAATTTTGATTTTTACTAAGTAGCCTTAAAAGGGCCCCGAGGGGGAAACCACGAGCCCTTTTAAACCGGGGGCCCAGGGGTTGAAGACTCGGGGCTGCATAAAGGGGTGGGGCTGGAGGGAGAACCCCCGAGGAAAAAAAGTTCTATTTGCCCATGGGAAAGTCATGGGAGAGGGCGCAA
Source organism: Allobates femoralis (assembly GCA_033576535.1). Taxonomy (NCBI): domain Eukaryota; kingdom Metazoa; phylum Chordata; class Amphibia; order Anura; family Aromobatidae; genus Allobates; species Allobates femoralis. The sequence goes on along the minus strand of JARQOC010003628.1, from coordinate 2,194 downwards.
TTTTCCCAAAGGGTGTTTGAAGCCTTAAAGTAAAAAAAAAGGGATTTTAAAATTTGATGAAAAAAGGCCCACAAGGGAAAAATTTTCCCAAAATTTTAAAGTCCCCCTTAAACTTTAAAGGGAAAGGGCGTAGAGTTGGGGGGGGGCGGGATAAATATGGGGAACCCATAAAAATTTCCCCCAGGGTGCCCCGGGATGTCGGGGGTTGGGTTTACTTTTAAAGGAAGGGGGTAAGGAAAACCTTTCTGAAAAAAACGCTTTTACATTTTTGCCTAGGGGAAAAACCCACAAAAAAGCCAGTGCCAGTATTGTAAACCTTTTGGCTCCCCTTGACAGACTCAAAGCTGTGGAGAGCCTTGGAAAAACTGGGGGGGAACCCTAAACCCCAAAAGCCCCAGGGGGCCCAAGGGGAATTTTTCCATGGGCTTTTGTTTTTTTACGGCAAACTGGAAAGAGAAAACTTGACGATTAAAAGTTTTTTTACAAGACCCCATAAAAAAGTCCCAATGGGAACAGAGTCCGGGCCAAAAAAACCCTTTGCACCCCTTTAGCTTAAAGAGTGAACCCTTTGGGCGGGGTATAAAGCCCTACAGACCCCAAAAGGGGCCCGGGGGGCCCCAAAGGGTTGTAAAGGGACCCGGGGGTCTTTGTTTTGACAGGTTTTGGGCGGGAAGGTAAAACCCTTTGCGTTTAAAAGGGACTTTTAAAAAATGAAAAAAAGGTCCCCCAATGGAAAACCCAGAGCCCAGCTTAAACCCCGGCGCCTTGAAAAAAAGCTGCGTAAAACTTTTCAGGGCTATGGGGCCCATGGGGCCCATGAACCTTTTTCCCCAAATGGGATGTCAAAACCATTGCAGGGGACTTTTGGGAAAAGGGCGGGTGGAAAACCCCCCAAAGTTTAAATTAAAAATGTTTTATAATGAGCCAAAAAAAATTTTACAGAGGGGAGAGTAGAGTTTTTTTAAACCCGTATCCCAAAGACTTAACTAAGGGGAACGGTCCGAGGGGGAACCTGGAAGTTTTAAAATTTTGGGTGCCCTGGGTTGAAAATGGGGCCCTGCTTTGACTTTTGAAGGCAAAGGCGTAAGAGTAAAAAAGCCATTGACTGTAATTAAAATGACTTTTACTAATTTTCCATACAAAGTCCCACAGATGGAACCCAAACACAGCAGCCAAATAAACCCATTTGCATCCCTTGACAGCCCTTTTGAACTAAGCATGAGACCCTTTGGGTGGGGGGCTGGATGGGGACCCCGAGAACCCCATAGAAGTCTTATGGGTCCCCCAATGGATTCAAGGGGACCAAGACTTTTGCGGGCAAGGGCTGGTAAAGTAAAGCCATTGACTGTAATAAAACTGACTTTTACTAATGATCCCTTAAAAATCCACAGATGGGAAGCCAGCATGTCAGCAGCATTGAAAACCCCATTGTGCTTCCTTGCAGACTCTTGAAGCAAGCATGAGAGCCTTTGGGTCAGGTGGAGGGGAGACCTATGGAGACCCATGAAGTCCTATGGGTGACCCAAGGGGATTCAATGGGAGTCCAGGGCTGCATTGACTTTGACGGGCCAAAGGGCTGGTAAAAGATAGAACCATTGACTGAAAATTAAAATTTGACTTTTACTAATTTGCCATAAAAATTCCACAAATGGGGAACCAGCAGTCAGCAGCCTTTTAAACCCCATTGGGATCCCCTTGACAGACTCTTGAAGCAAGCAGTGAGAGCTTGGTCGGGGGCTGGATGGGAGACCTCAGAGGACCCCATAAAGTCTCTGGGGGTGACCCAAAATGGTTTTTCAAACCAGGCTGCATTGCTTTTGACAGGCTAAAGGGTGTAAGAGTAAACCATTGATTTAATTAAAATGACTTTTACAATGTATCCCTAAGAAAAGTCCACAGAGGGAAGCCCAGCAGTCAGCACATTTAAACCCATTGGCATCCCTTTGGGACAGACCTTGAAGCTAAGCAGTGAGAGCCTTGGTCAGGGCTGGAGGGGAACCTCAGAGAGCCCCCCATAGAATCCTTATGGTGACCAATGGGTATGCAATGGGATTCCAGGCTCATTGACTTTTGACAGGCCCCCCCCCCCCCCCCCCCCCCCCCCCCCCCCCCCCCCCCCCCCCCCCCCCCCCCCCCCCCCCCCCCCCCCCCCCCCCCCCCCCCCCCCCCCCCCCCCCCCCCCCCCCCCCCCCCC
>JARQOC010003627.1:0-15202 GCA_033576535.1 Allobates femoralis | reverse complement strand
AAGCCACGGTACACCGTGAAAAGGAACCCTAAGCAGTGGTCCTTTCGCTCCGGTTCACAGTCATCAACGGCGTCCACTCGCTCAGACCGAGGGGGCAAGCCTGCTACTCAGTGGCGTTCCAAGAGTCGTCAGAAGAAGCCGGCGGGGGCAGCGGCTGCCACCCCCAAGCCCGCCTCGACATGACTCGCTATCTCATCCTGCCTCCCCACAGGTGGGGGGCCGCCTGTCCCGCTTTCAGGACACGTGGCTTCTTCACATTCAAGATCAGTGGGTTCGAGACGTAGTCTCAAGAGGTTACAGGATAGAGCTGACGTCACAACCAATACACCGATTCCATCGGTCGGTTCCATCTCCAGAAAAGGCTCAGGCTTTTTACCTGGTGTTGGAGGGACTCCGCAGAGACGGAGTGGTGGTCCCTGTGCCCACGGAAGAGAGGTTCAGGGGTTTTTACTCCAACCTCTTTATTGTCCCAAAAAAGGACGGCTCTTTTCGCCCGGTTTTGGACCTCAAGTTGTTCAACCGTCACGTGTTGGTTCGGAAGTTCCGCATGGAATCCCTGCGCTCAGTGATCGCGGCTGTGTCACAGGGAGACTTCCTAGCGTCCATCGATATCAGGGACGCTTACCTTCACGTCCCCATTGCACCAGCTCATCAGCGCTGGTTGAGATTCGCAGTGGGGGAAGAGCACTTCCAATTTGTGGCACTGCCATTCGGGCTAGCCTCAGCACCACGGGTGTTCACAAAGGTGATGGCCTCCATGATGGCTCTCCTGCATGCGCAGGGACACGCCGTCATACCCTATTTGGACGACCTGTTGGTCAGGGCGCCATCGGAAGACCTTTGTCGGGTAAGCCTGGAGGTGACCATGAAGTCCCTGGAACGGTTCGGGTGGCTTATCAACATTCAGAAGTCGACCCTGGTTCCGACCCAGTCATTGACATATCTGGGCATGGACTTCCACACGGACTCGGCCCTGGTGTCCCTACCTCAAGCCAAGCAGCTTGCGATCCAATCAGGAGTGCAGAATGTCCTCCTGTCTCCACAGTCATCCCTACGGGTATTGATGAGACTGGTGGGTCGCATGGTAGCGGCGATAGAGGCGGTGCCGTTCGCACAGTTTCGCCTCCGTCCTCTCCAGCTGGAGATTCTTCGCAGATGGGACAAGAGGACGATCTCTCTGAATCGGCTGGTGACACTGTCACAACCAACCAGGGACTCTCTACAGTGGTGGCTCCTGCCACTTCACCTGTCACGGGGCCGGTCCTTCCTAAAACCGTCATGGTTAGTGGTGACCACCGACGCCAGTCTGAAGGGCTGGGGGGCGGTGTTCTTGCACCACAGGGCTCAAGGCCTCTGGACTCGGTCGGAGTCGGCGTTGCAGATCAACGTGCTGGAGATCAAGGCGGTCTATCTGGCGCTACTGGCGTTTCAGAAATTCCTGTCAGGACAGCCCATTCGGGTACAGTCCGACAATGCGACGGCCGTCGCCTACATAAATCATCAGGGAGGGACCAGAAGTGCTCAGGCCCTCGCCGAAGTCCACCGCATTCTACTCTGGGTGGAGGAAAACGGCTGCCTGATCTCCGCAGTTCACATCCCAGGGGTCGAGAACTGGGAGGCCGACTATCTGAGCCGACAGGGGATGGACGCCGGAGAGTGGTCTCTACATCCAGACGTCTTCCGGGACATCTGCGGCAGGTGGGGCACTCCGGACGTGGATCTGATGGCCTCACGGCTGAATCATCAGGTGCCCCAATACATGGCAAGGTCTTGGGATCCCCAGTCTCTGGGGGCGGACGCCCTGATTCTGAGCTGGTCCAGATTCCAGCTGCCATATGTGTTTCCGCCTCTGGCTCTGATTCCCAGGGTCCTGTGGAAGATCAGGACAGAATGCAGAGTGGCCATTCTAGTGGCTCCAGATTGGCCCAGGAGGTCTTGGTACCCGGACCTGTGGCAACTGTCAGGCGGACACAGGTGGGCTCTTCCAGAACGCGCAGATCTACTCGCGCAAGGGCCATTCTTCCACCTCAATTCCAGGGCCCTCAGATTGACTGCATGGCTCTTGAGGCCTGGCTGCTGACATCCAGGGGTTTCTCTCCTACAGTGGTTGCCACTATGAATCGGGCAAGGAAACCTGTTTCCAGGAAGATATACCACAGAACGTGGAAAATCTTTTTTACCTGGTGTGCCTCTGGTGGCCGCTCACCGTGGCCTTTGTCTATCCCGACATTGCTGGCCTTCCTACAGTCGGGGTTGGAGTTGGGATTATCCCTTGGCTCTCTGAAAGGTCAAGTATCAGCACTTTCAGTGTTGTTTGACAGGCGCTTGGCGCTCCTCCCGAAGGTACGTCAATTTCTGCAGGGGGTGTCGCGGGTGGTCCCGCCCTATAGGCGACCTCTGGACCCTTGGGACCTAAACATGGTCCTGACGACACTGCAGAAACCGCCGTTTGAGCCACTGAGAGACATCTCTCTCTCTCGTCTGTCCCAGAAGGTGGTCTTTCTGGTGGCGATTACGTCTCTGAGAAGGGTCTCAGAATTGGCTGCACTCTCGTGCAAGTCACCCTTTCTGGTGGTTCACCAGGACAAGGTGGTGTTGCGCCCACGGCCTGAATTTTTGCCGAAGGTGGTTTCAACATTCCACTTGAACCAGGAGATTGTTCTCCCATCATTTTGCCCCGCTCCCGTTCATCAGGTTGAGCGCGACCTCCATACTCTGGACCTCGTGAGAGCTGTACGCATTTATGTGTCCAGGACCGCCTCCTTTAGGAGTTCGGATTCCTTATTTGTCCTCACGATGGGTCGCTGTAAGGGGTCCGCGGCTTCAAAGTCGACCTTGGCCAGATGGATCAAGGCTCCCATTCAGGAGGCTTACCGGTCTTCTGGTTTGCCTCTCCCGGTGGGTTTGAAGGCACACTCTACTAGAGCTGTAGGTGCCTCTTGGGCCTTGCGACATCGAGCTTCTGCTCTACAGGTGTGTCAAGCGGCCACTTGGTCCAGCCTGCACACTTTCTCTAAGCCAGTGATGGCGAACCTTTACGGGACCGAGTGCCCAATCTGCAACCTAAAACCTAATTCTTCATAGTGAAGTGCCGATAGGGCAATTTATCCTAAATGTGGCCGTCACAAGGACTGCACAGGGGAAGAGTCAGCAGCTGACAACTCTCTTCCCTGTACAGTGCTTGTAGTCTTGACACCCTGATAAGTTCTATTATTTTAACAATGAATTGATTTTAAACTTACCTTTGCAGTGTTCTCTTCTCTTCAGCAGTGGTCAGACAGCTCATGTGTACTGCACATTGAAGCAGAGCTGCTCCCACTGCCCTTTCTGGACACAGCAGGTGGACTGATCTGTATGAAAAAAAATGGAAGAATATTAGAGATAGATAGATAGATAGATAGATAGATAGATAGATAGATAGATAGATAGTAGTTATGTGCCCAATCCTGACCCTTTCCTTGTAGCTATATGCTCCATCCTGACCCTCTCCTTGTAGTTATGTGCTCCATCGTGACCTTCTCCTTATAGTTATGTGCTCCATCCTGACCCTCTCCTTGAAGCTATGTGCTCCATCCTGACCCTCTCCTTGTAGCTATGTGCTCTATCCTGACCATCTCCTTGTAGGTACGTACTCCATCCTGACCGTCTTCTTGTAGTTACGTGCTCCATCCTGACGCTCTCCTTCTAGGTATGTGCTCCATCCTGACCGTCTTCCTGTAGTAATCTCTCCATCCTTACCCTCTCCTTGTAGATATGTGCTTCATCCTGACCCTCTCCTGGCAGTAATGTCTCCATTCTGCCCCCTTTCTTGTAGTAATGCCCCATCCTTGTCCACATTTAGTAATGGCCCATTCTGCTCCCATCTTGTAGAAATGCCCCATCCTTGTCCCTTTCAGTAATGCATCATCCTTGTCCCCTTCCAGTAATGCCCGATCCTTGTCCCCCTCCAGTAATGCCCCATCCTTGTCCCCTTACAGTAATGCCCGATCCTTGTCCCCTTGCAGTAGTGCCCCATCATGCCCCCTCATTGCAGAAATGCCCCATCATGTCTCCTCCTTGTAGTAATGCCCGATCATGCCTCCTCCTTGTAGTAATGCCCCATCATGCCTCCTCCTTGTAGTAATGCCCCATCATGCCTCCTCCTTGTAGTAATGCCCCATCATGCCTCCTCCTTGTAGTAATGCCCCATCATGCCTCCTACTTGTAGTAATGCCCCATCATGCCTCCTCCTTGTAGTAATGCCGCATCATGCCTCCTCCTTGTAGTAATGCCCCATCATGCCCCCTCCTTGTAATAAATGCCCCATCATGCCGCCTACTTGTAATAAGAGCCCCATCATGCCCCCTCCTTGTAATGCCCCCTCCTTATAATGCCCCCATTCTTGCAGTAAATGCCCCCTCCTTGTAATGCCCCCATTCTTATAGTAAATGTATCCTCCTTGTATTGCCCCCTCCTTGTAGTAAATGCCCCCTCCTTGTAATGCCCCCATTCTTATAGTAAATGTATCCTCCTTGTATTGCCCCCTCCTTGTAGTAAATGCCCCCTCCTTGTAATGCCCCCATTCTTATAGTAAATGTATCCTCCTTGTATTGCCCCCTCCTTGTAGTAAATGTCCCCTCCTTGTAATGGCCCCATCCTTATAGTAAATGCCCCCCCTTGTATTGCCCCCTCCTTATAGTAAATGCCCCATCTTGTATAGCCCCCATCTTTATAGTTAATTCCCGTCCTTGTAGTAAATGTCCCATTTTGTATAGCCCCCATCCTTGTAGTAAATGCCCCATCTTGTGTAGCCCCCATTCTTGTAGTAAATGCCCCATCTTGTGTAGCCCCCATCCTTGTAGCAAATGCCCCATCTTGTATAGCCCCAATCCTGGTATAGCCCCCATTCTGGTATAGCCCCCATCCTGGTATAGCCCCCATCCTGGTATAGCCCCCATCCTTGTATAGCCCCCATTCTGGTACAGCCCCCATCCTGGTACAGCCCCCATCCTGGTACAGCCCCCATCCTGGTATAGCCCCCATCCTTGTACAGCCCCCATCCTTGTATAGCCCCCATCCTTGTACAGCCCCCATCCTGGTATAGCCCCCATCCTGGTACAGCCCCCATCCTTGTACAGCCCCCATCCTGGTATAGCCCCCATCCTGGTACAGCCCCCATCCTGGTACAGCCCCCATCCTGGTATAGCCCCCATCCTGGTATAGCCCCCATCCTGGTATAGCCCCCATCCTGGTATAGCCCCCATCCTGATACAACCCCCATCCTGGTATAGCCCCCATCCTTGTACAGCCCCCATCCTGGTATAGCCACCATCCTGGTATAGCCCCCATCCTGGTATAGCCCCCATCCTGGTACAGCCCCCATCCTGGTACAGCCCCCATCCTGGTATAGCCCCCATCCTGGTATAGCCCCCATCCTGGTACAGCCCCCATCCTGGTATAGCCCCCATCCTGGTATAGCCCCCATCCTTGTACAGCCCCCATCCTGGTACAGCCCCCATCCTGGTACAGCCCCCATCCTGGTATAGCCCCCATCCTTGTACAGCCCTCATCCTGGTATAGCCCCCATCCTGGTATAGCCCCCATCCTGGTACAGCCCCCATCTGGGTATAGCCCCCATCCTGGTATAGCCCCCATCCTGGTATAGCCCCCATCCTTGTACAGCCCCCATCCTGGTATAGCCCCCATCCTTGTATAGCCCCCATCCTGATACAACCCCCATCCTGGTACAGCCCCCATCCTGGTACAGCCCCCATCCTGGTATAGCCCCCATCCTGGTACAGCCCCCATCCTGGTACAGCCCCATCCTGGTATAGCCCCCATCCTGGTATAGCCCCCATCCTGGTATAGCCCCCATCCTTGTACAGCCCCCATCCTGGTATAGCCCCCATCCTGATACAACCCCCATCCTGGTATAGCCCCCATCCTGGTATAGCCCCCATCCTGATATAGCCCCCATCCTGGTATAGCCCCCATACTGATACAACCCCCATCCTGGTATAGCCCCCATCCTGGTATAGCCCCCATCCTGGTATAGCCCCCATCCTGATACAACCCCCATCCTGGTATAGCCCCCATCCTGGTATAGCCCCCATCCTTGTACTGTAGCAAATGCTTCCTCCTAATTTAAAAAAAAAAAGTCACATACTCACCTCACTATTCCTGTTTCCACCGCCGGCTGCTCCTCTCATAGCTGCGGTTCTTCTCGCGCTGACTGCGGTCACGTGACGCTGAGCACGTCACATGACCGCAGTCACATGATCCGGCGGGCGGGGCTTGCAGACAGTGTCTGAGCGAGGAGAAATGTCTCCTCCGCTCTGACACATCTTTGAACTGCCGGCGCGATCGCGCCGGCAGTTCAAAGCGGCAGTGCAGCGGCGAGGCCGCGTGCCACCAGAGAGGGCGCTGCGTGCCCTCTGTGGCACGCGTGCCATAGGTTCGCCATCACTGCTCTAAGCACTATATGGTGCATGCCCATGCCTCTGCGGATGCGAGTTTGGGCAGGCGGGTTCTCCAGGCGGCGGTTGCCCACCTTTAAAAGGGAACCAGGTGTTATCCGTCTTGTTGAGGAACTCTTCCCGCCCTGGGGTATTGCTTTAGGACATCCCCATTGTCTGGGTCTCCCATTATGATGATCAGAAAAAAGAGAATTTTGTTTACGTACCGTAAATTCTTTTTTCTTGAATCATCAATGGGAGACCCAGCACCCACCCAGTTGTTCCGTTGCATGTTTGCATTTGATCTGTTCTCTGTTGAGACAGTGTTTCCGGGTTGTTACACCGTCTGGGCACGGCATTCTTCCCGATGTTTCGGGTGTGGTTTATTTCTCCTCGCAGCTTATGGACTAAACTGAGGATGTCTCCTACGGTGGGGGTTTATAAGCGGAGGAGGCGGTGCTACAAATTTGTAGTACCTAGTGTGACCTCCGGAGGGCAGCGCCCTAAACCCCATTGTCTGGGTCTCCCATTGATGATTCAAGAAAAAAGAATTTACGGTACGTAAACAAAATTCTCTTTATTTTGGATCTGGGATGGCCTGATGCTTATAGCATCAGGCATTGGCTGGGGGTAATGTGTAATCTGTGTCCCATTGCCCTGGATCTGATTGTGGCTAGTGTCCAAGTGACGCCAGCCCTCCAATCAGCTATACAGGGGATTGTTTACAATGGTGGACCACGCTTCCCTGCTCCATTCTGTCCCTGGATGCCGAGGAGCGTGGTCCCCCTGTCGCTGACCGACACTGATCTGCTGCACCGAGACCGATCCGCCGCACCGAGACCGATCCGCCGCCGCTGCCACCTGCACCGGTAACATCTGTCCCTGTCTCTGTACTCCCTCTGTGCGCCGCCTGTCCCTGCCTGCTCTCTCTGTTCTTCCTTTGTCCTCCACCTCCCCCCTGCACCCACGCACATCCCCCCCCCTCCATCCCCCTCCTCCCCAGTCCAATTTTTTGCTCCCTCTCCCACCGGCTGGTGCTCGTTCTGCCATCCGGTGCACAGTGATTACAGGCAGCAGCAGTTGCACCTGTGATCACCCCTCCCCCCCGTCCCAGTCATCACCCACCCTGCTACTGCCCCCTTCTGCACCAGGATCTCCCCCCCCTGCTGCTGGCTCCATAGCCCCCTCTTGCGCCCGCATGCTTGACCGCCCCGAGCGCTCCCCGTCTGCCCAAGCACTCCCCGTCTGCCCGACAGACCCCTCCGCCCGACAAACCCCTCCGCCCCACAGACCCCACACATCAAAGTTACACCAAGCACTCGCACACACACGTACCCTCACACTACGGTATAATAAATTTTAGATTTTTTTACACACGCACACAAAACACAGCACACAATGTCCCGCTAGTCCCAGTAATCAAGGTCAGAAAGGGCGTACTCGGCTGAGGAGGCATATGCTATACTTGCCTCCGATGCCGACAGTGAGGGAGAGGACCCCACATTCCTCTATTCCTCACATTCTTCCTCCTCCAGTGACACCAACTCGCCTCCAATACGACGTCGCAGGACAAGACATCGTCCGGAGGCCATAGAAGAAGAGCCGCATCCTGGAGAAGGGCCGCAGCCTGGAGAAGGGCTGCAGCCTGGAAAAGAGCCGCAGCCTGGAGAAGAGGAGCCGGAGGCCATGGACCTACAGCCGTCTGTGAGCAACCCTCAACCTGGTGCTAGTCATGCCCAAGCTAGCACCAGGGCCCCCGTGTGGACCCCTGTCCCTGAACACTACACTCCACAGATTCCTGATTTCCTTCCCCAATCAGGAATCCAGCTTGAGACCACAAACTTTAGGAAAATTGACTTTTTCAAAGTCTTTTTCTCTGAGGACATTGTGAGTCTCATGGTGGACCAGACCAACATTTATGCCCAACAATTTCTGGTCCAAAACCCAAATTCCATATTTTCTTCTTGGAGTCCCGTGGACTCTGAAGAAATGTTGAAATATTGGGGATTGGTACTTCACATGGGGATTGTGAAGAAACTAGAAATCCGCCAATACAGGAGTACCGATATTTTATATCAAACTCCAGTGTTCGGCGTGGTGATGACCCGAAACCGATACGAGGTCATTCACAAATGTTTGCATTTTAGGGACAACGCGGACAGCCTTCCCCGTGATGACCCGAATTTCGACACATTGTTCAAAATTCGGCCGGTCATCGAACACTTCAGCAACAGGTTTGCTGAAGTGTACGTTCCAGAACGGGAAATTTGTGTGGATGAATCCCTCATCCACTTCAAAGGTAGGCTTACATTCCGGCAATACCTGCCCAACAAGAGGGCGAGGTACGGAATAAAATTCTACAAGCTGTGCGAGAGTACCTCAGGGTACACTTACAGCTTTAGAGTGTATGAGGGAAAGGATTCCAGGATCCAGCCCCAAGAGTGTCCATCTGCTCTGGGGGTAAGCGGGAAAATAGTGTGGGATCTGATCCACCCACTACTTGATAAAGGTTACCATCTGTACGTTGATAACTTTTATACAAGTATCCAACTATTTAATTCCTTTTCTGCCAGAACTACCGCCGCTTGCGGTACTGTGCGCATAAATCAGAAGGGTCTCCCTCTGATGCGAGTTGAGCAGCCTCTCCCAAGAGCTCAATGTAGCAGCAACATGCTTGTGGTCAAGTTCAAAGACCAAAGGGATGTCTTTTTCTTGACCACAATTCATGGTCCCGGCACCACGGCCACCACCACCAGAGGTACCCCAGGACAGGACCACAAACCGGACTGTGCCCTGGGGTACAACAAGCACATGGGGGGTTGATCTTTCTGATCAAATCCTCCAGCCCTACAGTGCCATACGGAAGGCGAAGGTTTGGTACAAAAAACTGGCCGTGCACATCGTTCAAATGGCAATGTATAACGCATACGTGCTATCACGATGTGCAGGTCGGACCACCAACACCTTCCTCCAGTTCCAGGAGAAGGTGATCAAGGCCCTGAATTTTAGAAGAGGAGGAGAAGAACAAGAAGAAGAAGCGCGCCCCAGCACTCCTGGAACTCGAGCTTCACGTGTGATACCAGGGCAACATTTTCCCCGTGAGGTCGCAACTTTGGAAAGAAAAAGGTCTCGGGTCTGCTATCAAAGAGGGAGAACACAGAAAACACGTTTCATATGTGAAACGTGTCCAGACAAACCAGGACTGTGTTTGAATGAATGCTTTAAAATTCATCACACATCCCCGGACTGACATACTGACCTTTCCTATACAACTCACCCACACTAGCATGACATACACAACATCACACACACGCACAACACCCGAACATTGGATCTTGCACTAATAAGAGCACCCTTAGTCTTCACCATGGCTTTGGGGTCTCATTCCGGTGCTAGAACAAATCCCTTCCTGCAGAACCGCCAGGTTACAAGTTGACCTGTCCTTCTCGAAGGCTGGGTACAGATGTGTAATTATGCTCTATATGTGGATGGGGTCACTTGTGGGGAAGCTCCAATGTTTAGGCACACTGGGGCTCTCCATATGCAACCTGGTGTTTGCTAACAATTGGAATTGTTAGCGGACACCAGGTTGCGTATGGAAAGCCCTGTGTGCCTAAACATTGGAGCTTCCCCACAAGTGACCCCATTTTGGAAACTAGACCCCCCCAGGGAACTTATCTAGCTGCATAGTGAGCACTTTGAACCCCCTGGTGCTTCACCAATTGATCTGTAATAAGAAAAAATACTTTTTTTTTTTCACACAAATTTTCTTTTTTAATTTTTACAGATCAATTTGTGCAGCACCTGGGGGTTCAAAGTGCTCACTATGCATCTAGATACGTTCCCTGGGTGGTCTAGTTTCCGAAATGGGGTCACTTGTGGGGGAGCTCCAATGTTTAGGCACACAGGGGCTCTCCATACGCGACATGGTGTCTGCTAACAATTGGAAATTGTTAGCGGACACCAGGTCGCGTATGGAGAGCCCCTGTGTTCAAGAATCAGTGTCAAAGTTGAAGTTACACCGGGGATGGATCTTTCAGCAAGACAATGATCCAAAACACCGCTCCAAATCTACTCAGGCATTCATGCAGGGGAACAATTACAGTGTTCTAGAATGGCTATCCCAGTCCCCAGACCTGAATATCATTGAACATCTGTGGGATGTTTTGAAGCGGGCTGTCCATGCTTGGCGACCATCAAACTTAACTGAACTGGAATTGTTTTGTAAAGAGGAATGGTCAAAAATACCTTCATCCAGGATCCAGGAACTCATTAACAGCTACAGGAAGCCACTAGAGGCAAAAGGTGGATCTACTAAATATTAATGTCACTTTTCTGTTGAGGTGCCCATACTTTGGCACCTGTCAATTTTTGAAATGATACATATTTCACATTTTCGGTTAGTACAATAAACCTCATTTCATTCCTGAAAAATTACTGTGTCCATCAGTTATTACATATATCACACTGAAATATTACTGTGTCCATCAGTTATTACATATATCACACTGAAATAGTTGTTGCAAAAAAACAATTTTAAACAAAAAAAAAAGAGTAAGATTAAGAGGGGTGCCCAAACTTTTTCATATGACTGTAATGCTGGTAATGATGTTCTGTTTGCTCACAGATTACAGATCTTCCTGCTTCAGCTATGGTAGATTCTCTGAAATAATAGAGACCCTGCTGAATAATTAAAATATTCCCCCTCGGCTTTCATTTAACTAGTGCTATGAAGGACAAAATATGGCAGCACAATTAAATTGATAGTTTTTTCAATGCTGCCCAATTTTAATCCTGTAATTACAAGTGTTAGGCCCCTTTCACATCAGCGGTTTTGCGCTGATCATGGCAGTTGCGGTAAAAAAAACACAACTGCCGCGATTACCGCAAAACGGCTGCACTTGCGGTGTACTTGCGGCAAGCCCCATACAATGTATATGCGGGTTTGCGGCAAGTGCAGTATCGGCACTTGCGGCAAGTGCAGCCATGAAAAAAACGCGGCATGCCGCGGTTTTTTCGCGGCCGCAACTGCTGCAAGTGCCGATACCGCACTTGCCGCACCTGCCGCAAGCCCGCATATATATTGTATGGGGCTTGCCGCAAGTACACCGCAAGTGCAGCCGTTATGCGGTAATCGCAGCAGTTGCAGTTTTTTCACCGCAACTGCCATGATCAGCGCAAAACCACTGATGTGAAAGCAGCCTTAGGAAGGAAGAAAAGTCAGATTTGAATGTGGATAGGAGAAATTTGGATCTGCATTTGACCCACCCAGGTGTCTATGGGGACTCGGTATCCGGTCGTTTGCTGTAATCGTGAAGTCACTGGTGGCCTGCCCGGGCCCGTTGCTCTGGGGGTCAGCTGAATAATGGTTAAAAATAATAAAGTCTTGTGACGCCACCTGTGGATTCTGATGAAGGCACCAGCGCTGCTTTAGACCTCCGGGGATGATGGACGGGTAGCTTGGGTGGTACAGCTCCCCACAGGTGGAGCGGGGTCCACGGGGCAGTGATGAGGTGGCAGGGATTTGCACAGAGAGGTGGGTAGGCAGGTGGGCTGCTGCAACTGTCTCTAGGCCGGGCAGGTTCAGGGATGGACAAACTGACACACACACTGTGGATCGTTTCTGTAACTTTACTGATGGTATTGCAGGCACGGTCCAGGTGGTCGGGAGGCACTTCTGGTTTTCCTCAGTGAGTGATGGGTTAGGCATCCTTGTCTCTTTTCCCTTGTTGAAGTCTCTGACCTGTGTAAAACTAAGCCTGACCTCCTCTGTGTCTTTCTCTCACCCGTTCGGTAGTGTCGAGAACCCCTGTGTGGGCTACCACTATGACTTCTCCTGCAGTCCCTGGCTCCCTTATTAGTTGCGTAACAGGTGTCCGGGAGACTGGAGTCTCCTCAGTGAACCGGTATTTCTGCTGGGCTTGATGCTCTCCTGCAGACTCGGACTCCGATGTCCAGGTTGCTTCCTGGGGTGAACCGGTATGGCTTCTCTGCCCCCAGTCTACTCCTTTACTCCTTAAACCTTACCTTCGACCTCACTCGCAGGCCCTCACACTGGCAAGGCTAGTCAACTGGCTCGGGCCTAGCACGGCTCCGACACACCAGGACGTCTTCACAGTTCTAGCGACTGCACACTCTGGCTAACTCCGCCCCCAGAACCAGTATTTGTAGAAGATCTTGCTTAAAAGCAGCAAATGGAGCTCCCCCTACTGTTCTGGGGTGGAAGGCGTTGTGCGTATGTGGGTTACCTGTTGTGGAAATCCATCCATGCCTTGGGTGGTCCTGTGGCTACCTGTAATGGCAGGGTGCCACTCATTACTGCCATAGAAACTACTATAAATTAAAAATGAGGTACTTAGTATATAATTTGGCCAATACATGATAAGCCCAGCAGCCAGAGACAAGGCGTATCCTGTTGGTGGCATCCTATCCTTGAATGCCTCCTACTGGGCTAATAGCCTAAATTTAAAGGGGCAGATAGAAATCATCTAAATTGATCATTAAAACGCCCTTGGTTGGTGAGCGCAGTGCTCCGTCACAAGGGAGTATACTACAAATATCAAAAAACTGACCAGCACATCCAAGATCAGGTGTGAACAGGTGCATGATTAAACAATGTAAAAGGTAGAATCCAGCTATGATGATAGTTAATACGCCCTTGGCTGGGGGCGGATTGCTCAGTCAGAAGAGAGTATAATACAAATTTAAATTACAGGCTATTAGTCCAGGTAGAGACATTCGAGGATAGGGTCCCAACAACAGGATACGCCTTGTCACTGGCTGTTAGGATTATTACAAATTGGCCAAATTGTGTGTCAAGTACCTGATTTTTAGCTTAGTTTCTGTGGCAGCAATGCAGTTTCTTATGGTTACCTAGTATAGCATTTCAGTGTCAAGCTGTATTCGCTTTAATTGTATTGATTAGTTCCTTCAGTATGCACCTGTTCACACATGCCCATTTCTTGGATGTGCTGGTCAATTTTTTGATATGTGTAAAATAATCCCCAGGACACCTCCTCACATGTCTGGCAGCTACTTGTCTCTCCCCTTAGTATACTGAAGCTCAGTGAAGCAAAAAAGGACATTATCGATGGGTGGTTATGGGATAAAATACTAAAGTATTCTAGATATTTAACTGACAGAAGCACAGACAACAGCGTGTGTATTGTAGGAGGGATGCATTGTGCATGTGAGATAAGGGCTGCTTTCTATAGATAAAGTGGAATATGCTGATCATCTGCATCTTGAGCCTCCGACACTGTGACTCGGACATTACCAGATATTTGTCATATACAGATATACTATTTGGACAAAAGAATTGGGACTCCCATATTGCATGAAAGTCACCACCACTCTGCTGACCCCATAACTGCAGAGTCCAGACCTCCTCTGATAACATCAGCACAAGCACTGTGCACACCGGGAGCTTCATGGCCAAGCAGCTGCAGCCGTACATCACCAAGCACAATGCCAAGTGGTGTAAAGCTGCCAGCACTGGACTGTGGAGGAGACATGTTCTGTGAAGTGATGGATAAATACTGTTCTATCTAGAATCTGATGGATGAGTCTGGGATTGGCTGATTCCAGGAGAACGTATCCCCTGACTGCAATGTCCCACTGTATAGATGCTGGAGGAGGATAATGCTCCAAGCCTCTATCAGGGGTCAGACTCCGCCCCTTAGCTCCGGTGCAGGGAAATCTTAATTCTTCAGCACAAGACATTGTAGACAATTGTAGCATCCACCTTTGTGGGAATAGTTTGGGGAAAGACCATTTCTGTTCCATATGACTGTCCAGTGCCCAAGCTCCATAGAGACATGGAAGGGGGGAGTTAGGCAGAAGAACATTACTGGCCACACAGAGCCCGGACCTTGACCTTATCCAACATCTGTGCAGAACAAGGATTGTGAGTCCAACCTCTCCGCAACATCAAGGTGTGACCTCACCAATGCTCTTCTGGATGAAGGGGGTTGATAACTTCCACCGACACCTCCAAAGTCTTGTAGAAATCCTTTCTAGACGAGCAGAAGCTGTTATATCTGCAAATGGGGCATAAACGCCATACAAATGTTATGGATGTACTCTGGGAGGTCATAAGAACTGCTGTACATTGAATTTTGAGGGTGCATATACTTTTGTCTGAACAGTGTATCATCAGTTCCTATGTGACAGCCAATGAACTGAAAACCAATAACACAAGTCATGGTGCAAAATAACCCTTGGGGTACAGGATGACGACACTTGGGTTACTCACTTTGTAGTCTTTGGGATCCCGAGGGACAATGCACTGACACTTTTTTCTGTAACAATTACACTGATGTAGATGGTCCAGAACCAACAAAACATTGAAATTTGTGTCACCAGACTGGGAACCAACTATATAGGGTGCAGCGGTAGATGTTGCATTCTGGTTCCCTTGCCTTAAAGTACCCATAGGACCCACAGGTTCCTTTGTCAAATCACCATTATTATAGATAGTTGATGGACCTGTGACATATTTTAAGGCCCACGTCACACACTACGATATCGTTGAAACGCCACAGGTCTTCAATCATTCAAGCGACGTCATTCAGTGTGACATGCACATCCGATCAACGATAATCGGGCAGATCGTTCATAGGAGGTTGGTGAACCGGACCACAAACCAGACGATCATTCATCCAACCTGCAGCATGGGTGTGTGTGACACCTCGATAATGATGTCGTTAACGACCTCGCCTATTCTGAACTGAAGGACGTAGACGATATAACGACTGCAAGTATCGTTT
>JARQOC010003626.1:0-15203 GCA_033576535.1 Allobates femoralis | reverse complement strand
TCATCATAATGGGAGACCCAGACAATGGGGATGTCCTAAAGCAATACCCCAGGGCGGGAAGAGTTCCTCAACAAGACGGATAATACACGGTCCCCCTTAAAGGTGGGCAACCGCCGCCTGGAGGACCCGCCTGCCCAAACTTGCGTCCGCAGAGGCATGGGCATGCACCATATAGTGCTTTGAGAAAGTGTGCAGGCTGGACCAGGTGGCCGCCTGACACACCTGTAGAGCAGATGCTCGATGTCGCAAGGCCCATGAGGCACCTACAGCTCTAGTAGAGTGTGCCTTCAAACCCACCGGGAGAGGCAAACCAGAAGACCGGTATGCCTCCTGAATGGGAGCCTTGATCCATCTGGCCAAGGTCGACTTCGAAGCCGCGGACCCCTTACAGCGACCCATCGTGAGGACAAATAAGGAATCCGAACTCCTAAAGGAGGCGGTCCTGGACACATAAATGCGTACAGCTCTCACGAGATCCAGAGTATGGAGAGTCGCGCTCCACCTGATGAACGGGAGCGGGGCAAAATGATGGGAGAACAATCTCCTGGTTTAGGTGGAAAGTTGAAACCACCTTCGGCAAGAATTCAGGCCGCGGGCGCAACACCACCTTGTCTTGGTGAACCACCAGAAAGGGTGACTTGCACGAAAGTGCAGCCAATTCTGAGACCCTTCTCAGAGACGTAATTGCCACCAGAAAAACCACCTTCTGGGACAGACGAGAGAGAGAGATGTCTCTCAGTGGCTCAAACGGCGGTTTCTGCAGTGCCGCCAGGACCATGTTGAGGTCCCAAGGGTCCAGAGGTCGTCTGTAAGGCGGAACCACCCGAGACACCCCCTGCAGAAATTGACGAACCTTCGGGAGGAGCGCCAAGCGCTTGTCAAACAGCACTGAAAGTGCTGATACTTGACCTTTCAGAGAGCCAAGGGATAATCCCAACTCCAAACCCGACTGTAGGAAGGCCAACAATGTCGGGATGGACAAGGGCCACGGTGAGCGTCCACCAGAGGCACACCAGGAGAAAAAGATTTTCCAAGTTCTGTGGTATATCTTCCTGGAGACAGGTTTCCTTGCCCGATTCATCGTGGCAACCACCGTAGGAGAGAAGCCCCTGGATGTCAGCAACCAGGCCTCAAGAGCCATGCAGTCAATCTGAGGGCCCTGGAATTGAGGTGGAAGAATGGGCCTTGCGCGAGTAGATCTGCGCGTTCTGGAAGAGCCCACCGGTGTCCGCCTGACAGTTGCCAGAGGTCCGGGTACCAGGACCTCCGGGGCCAATCTGGAGCCACTAGAATGGCTACTCTGCATTCTGTCCTGATTTTCCACAGAACCCTGGGAATCAGAGCCAGAGGCGGGAACACATATGGCAGCTGGAAGCTGGACCAACTCAGGATCAGGGCATCCGCCCCCAGAGACTGAGGATCCCAGGATCTCGCCATGTATTGGGGTACCTGATGATTCAGCCGTGAGGCCATCAGATCCACGTCCGGAGTGCCCCATTTGCTGCAGATGTCCCGGAAGACGTCTGGATGCAGGGACCACTCTCCGGCGTCCATCCCCTGTCGGCTCAGGTAGTCGGCCTCCCAGTTCTCGACCCCTGGGATGTGAACTGCGGAGATCAGGCAGTCGTTGTCCTCCACCCAGGCTAGAATGCGGTGGACTTCGGCGAGGGCCTGAGCACTTCTGGTCCCTCCCTGATGATTTATGTAGGCGACGGCCGTCGCATTGTCGGACTGAACCCGAATGGGCTGTCCTGACAGGAATTTCTGAAACGCCAGGAGCGCCAGATAGACCGCCTTGATCTCCAGTACGTTGATCTGTAATGCCGACTCCGACTGAGTCCAGAGGCCTTGAGCCCTGTGGTGCAAGAACACCGCACCCCAGCCTTTCAGACTGGCGTCGGTGGTCACCACTAACCATGACGGTTTTAGAAAGGACCGGCCCCGTGACAGATGATGTGGCTGGAGCCACCACTGTAGGGAGTCCCTGGTCGATTGTGACAGCGTCACCAGCCGATTCAGAGAAATCGTCCGTTTGTCCCATCGGCGAAGAATCTCCAACTGGAGAGGACGGAGGCGAAACTGTGCGAAAGGCACCGCCTCTATCGCCACTACCATGCGTCCCACCAGTTTCATCAACCCCCGTAGGGAAGATTGTGGTGACAGGAGAACATTCTGCACTCCTGATTGGATCGCAAGCTGTTTGGCTTGAGGTAGGGACACCAGGGCTGAGTCCGTGTGGAAGTCCATGCCCAGATATGTCAAAGACTGGGTCGGAATCAGGGTCGACTTTGGAATGTTGAGAAGCCACCCGAACTGTTCCAGAGACTTCATGGTCACCTCCAGGCTCACCCGACAAAGGTCTTCCGATGGCGCCCTGACCAGCAGGTCGTCCAAATAGGGAATGACGGCGTGTCCCTGCACATGCAGGAGAGCCATCATTGAGGCCATCACCTTTGTGAACACTCGCGGTGCCGAGGCTAGCCCGAATGGCAGTGCCACAAATTGGAAGTGTTCTTCCCCCACTGCGAATCTCAACCAGCGCTGATGAGCCGGTGCAATGGGCACGTGAAGGTAGGCGTCTCGGATATCTATGGACGCCAGGAAGTCTCCCTGTGACACAGCCGCGATCACGGAGCGCAGGGATTCCATACGAAACTTCCGAACCAACACGTGACGGTTGAACAACTTGAGGTCCAGAACCGGACGAAAAGAGCCGTCCTTCTTTGGGACAATAAAGAGGTTGGAGTAAAAACCCCTGAACCTCTCTCCCGTGGGTACTGGGACCACCACTCCGTCTCTGCGGAGTCCCTCCAACACCAGATGAAAAGCCTGAGCTTTGTCTAGGGATGGAACAGACCGATGGAATCGGTGTGCCGGCTGTGACGTCAGCTCTATCCTGTAGCCTTTTGAGACTACGTCTCGGACCCACTGGTCTTGAACGTGGAGAAGCCATCTGTCCTGGAAAAGAGACAGGCGGCCCCCCACCTGTGGGGAGACAGGATGAAGGAGCGAGTCATGCCGAAGCGGGTTTAGGGGTGGCAGCTGCAGCCCCTGCCGGCTTCTTTTGGCGACTTTTGTTGCGCCACTGAGTGGAGGGCTTGCCCCCATGGTCCGCGCGAGTGGACGCCGCTGATGACTGCGAGCTGGGGCGAAAGGACCACTGTTTTGGGTTCCTTTTCACGGTATACCGTGGCTTAGGCTTATTCTGCGGTATCTTAGACTCAGCAGAATCCTTTATCAGCTTGTCCAGCTCGGTGCCGAAGAGCCTGTCACCAGCAAATGGAAGATTTTGCAAAATCTTCTTAGACGTGGCATCTGAGTCCCAAAGACGCAGCCACAACAACCTGCGGATCGCTATAGCATTGGCCGAAGCCACAGCCGAGCGAGTGGCAGTTTCCAAAGTTGCCGTCCTGGCGTAATCCGCATAAGCCCTTGCTCTGTCGGTGAGTGCCAGGACCTCTGGGCTGGCCCTAGCTAGATCAGAGATACCATCCAAGCAGGAGGTAATCGCTTGTAGGGTCCAGACCGCGGCAAAATTAGGGGCAAATGAAGACCCCACAGCCTCATAGGAAGACTTGGCGAGTTGCTCGACCTGTCTATCAGTAGCATCCTTCAATGAGGAGCTATCAGAGGCAGAAAACAAGGAGCGTGCAGCAATCCTAGTCATGGAAGCGTCCACCTTAGGGGACTGTGACCATTCCAGAAGCACCTCCTGAGGAAAGGGAAAGCGAAGGTCCTTAGGTTTACGGACATAACGCCGCCCAGGATGTAACCTGGGTGCTCTAATCACCCTTCCAAAATTAGTGTGGTCCATAAAGGACCCACTTGGTCTCGCCTCCGGCCGCAGCCATTGATAGACCTCCTTGGGGTGAACAGTCACCTCCTCAGGAGGAGTGACCAGACGTAATGTCTCATTGATGGAGGACACCAGATCCTCCACCCCATCTGGAGGTTCAGAGACAGACCCGAGAGTAGAACCCCCATCATCTTCCTCACCATCAGAGGAACGCTCCTCCTCAGAGGGAGCTTGGAGCTCTGGAGAGGCCTCACGAGCTCGCTTAGGGGGTCTCACAGAAGAAGTAAGAAGCACCCGGGGGTAACTGGGGGGAGTAGCTGGGTTTTCCAGCCTCCTATGAAGTGCCTCCAGGGATTGCGACATGGAGGACATCTGGGACAGCAGAGATTCATTTATCTTATTCTGCGCTTCCCATGTCCCTGGGATCACCCGAACCTCAGGGTACAGACCCGCAGATTCTGATTCAACAGTAACTGTCCGGGTCTCTGGGCGTCCGCAATTATTGCAGGACCCCTCCACCAGTGAGCCGTTGCATGTAGCGCAGGTAATGGTGCCATCTGCCGCCTTAGCAGCATGCTTCCTTACTGAGGACATCGCCACAGTAGGGGGAAATAAGCCAAGTTGTAACAAACAAACCGGAGATCCCGGTGGCTTACCGACCGCAGTAAGCGGTAGGAGGAAGCGGTGTTCGTGTGTGACCTCCGCGAGTTCCGGTCTCCCCTGGAAAGTGCAGACACACGCTGCAGCCAGATCCCAGCCGGGAAGAGAGGGAGAAGATGGCCGCCGACAGTAAAGTCATAGGCGTGGCCAGGAACACGCGGGAGAACACAAAACACGCCCATCGGTGATGTCACCGTAAGAGCTGCTTCCTCCTCCTCCAGGCAGCCTCAGTAATGGAGGTGCCGGAGCCCGCAGCGCGGGAAAAGAGTGTGTAACAATACACATACACACACAGACTGCATGCACAAAACAAACACATCAGCAGTCTACAGCCTCAGCCCCTGAGACACACAGGGCGGTCAGCCAGGGTGACCCCAGCACAGGGTACACCGACAGAACCGCGGACCCGAGGGTAACCGCGCGGTCTGAGTGTCATGACACCAAGTGACAGACACTACCCCCAGGCACACAAGAGACACACCAGGTGCCTCAGTGCCGGTCCGGTCTGTAAGCACCTTTAGGGAGGCCTCGGACGGGGGTACAGCACCAGTCCGGAGTGTAAGCACCATTTAGGGAGGCCTCGGACTGGGCTGGCTCCGTCCGGTCTGTAAGCACCATTTAGGGAGGCCTCGGACGGAGCGGAGCTGTGCAAGGCTCCAGGCTCCCCCTCTCCAGAGCCTCCATGGAGGGATGGAAAGGAAGGAGCTCGACAGCGTACCGGGAGAACAGCAAGTGTCCAGGCTAAAAAGCCCTCCGGTACCTCCACCAGCGTGTTCCACAAAGGGTGAGCGGGGAGACTGTCGAGGGTCCCGACCGGGACCATTTACCTTGTCTTCATACGCCATCACGTAAGCTGTGAGAATGCAGTGAAGTGCAAGCAAAGCGTGATCCTCCGAGCACACTAAGTTAAAAACTGAGGATGTTCCCTACGGTGGGGGTTTATAAGCGGAGGAGGCGGTGTCTACAAACTTGTAGTACCTAGTGTGACCTCCGGAGGGCGGAGCCCTAAACCCCATTGTCTGGGTCTCCCATTATGATGACCAGAAAATACATATACATATATATATATATATATATATACACACACATGTATATATATATATATACACACACACACACACACAAGTGTATGTATAGCGTGCTGGGGACCGCTGTAGGAAGGACCCCTACGTCCGTTTCGCAGGCTGTAATGCCTTCTTCTTCGGGGACTGTGTGTTATTCCTAACCAGCGGGTTCTTTATAAGCATATATCGCCAGGCTCCATGATAGTGCCGCCAGAAGTGGGCGGAGCTACGACCTGGCAACCTGGGAATGCATATCGCGTCACATCCTGCTGAAGCAACATTGAATCCTCTCTTTTTGTTTGCTATAAATGGGAAGGGAATTGAACCAGGTTTTTTTTATTCTAAGAATTCCCCTCCCCCCACTTAGACATTGTGTTTTTAAATGCTGCTTCCTTCAAGCACTGAAGTGCGTTTTTGCAAGCAATGTACACAACAATGACTGAATAAGGCTAGGTGTATAAAAAAACAAAAAAAAAAACCTTTATTTTGTTTTCCTTTCCTTCTCCTTCAATCTCCACTGTGCAACAAAGCTATTCAGTGCATGCTTTTTGAGAGCTGTTAGGGTATGTGCCCACAGGACGTTTTTGCTGCGTTTTCTGCATGCAGTTTACCATTGGTTTTATGGTTATTTATGCTAATTTGTTCCTGCGGTTTTGATTCCCAGCAAAACCAATGTATTTCACAGAAACGCTGTGCCCACACATTGGTTTTACAAGTGTCAAGAACTGTCAAATACCTGCGTTTTTGGTGCGGATGGGAAAGAATTGACATGTTACCGTATATACTCGCGTATAAGCCGAGTTTTTCGGGCTGAAAAGTCCCCCCCTCGGCTTATACGCGAGTCACTGTATACATTGTATACAGTTTACAGTGCCCCCCCATCAGTATACAGGGCCCCCCCCCCTTGTGCATCAATCCTGTAAAGGAAGAGATTAGTATACTTATCCCTGCCGCTGTCCCGCTGCCGCCATCGCGCTCCTCCGGCTTTATCCGTCTTCTTCTGGCTCCCTCCGGTGGGCGCAGGCAATGACGTCATTGTCTGCGCGCCAGAAGAGGAAGCCGGAAGACGCTGGATGAAGACTGAGGAGCGCGATGGCGGCGGCGGGACAGCGGCAGCAGGACAGCAGCAGGGATAAGTATACTAATCTCTTCCTTTACAGGATTGCTAAACAAGGGGGGGGGGGCCCTGTATACTGATGGGGGGGGCTGCTGTACACTACCACTGGGGCGGCTGCTGTACACTACCACTGGGGCGGCTGCTGTACACTACCACTGGGGCGGCTGCTGTACACTACCACTGGGGCGGCTGCTGTATACTACCACTGGGACTGCTGTTTACTACCACTGGGGCTGCTGCTGTATATACCACTGGGGCTGCTGCTGTATACTACCACTGGGGAGGCTGCTGTATACCACACTGCTGGGGTCCACCCTCGGCTTATACACGAGTCAATAGGTTTTCCCAGGTTTTGGGGGCAAAAGTAGGGGGGTCGGCTTATACACGAGTATATACGGTAATTATTTTCCTGTGTTTTTGCTAAAGTCAATGGAAAAAACGCAGTAAAAATACACATAAAACGCGCAAAAAACGCACAACAAAACGCGCAAAAACACAGACAAGATCATAGCTAATCTCCTGTCAAGGACTCTAGGATCCTCAGGTTTTGCTGCGTTCAGGACTGCTTAAAAAACGTCCTGTGGGCACATACCCTTATAGAGACTCCACAAGGTGAAATTAGGCTCAGCACAAGCAATAGGAACCTGCTGTTACTCCTAGCTCCAAGATTGCATTGTCGCAGAATTGTATGTACTATATATGCCAACAGTGTAGATGCATGTTTTGCAATTATTTCCATCAGGTTGACACTGACCAATTTCGCATGTTTATAGCCAACTTCCCCCCCCATCCCCAAGAAGACGTGTATGCATCCAATTGTAATGGAGAGGCATCGCAAGGGACATTTTACCATACTATGCAGAGATTTTAGAAGGTCCGTTAAACTCATCATCCACATAGTAGCATGTTTGTTGATTTACTAATTTTTTTTGCAGATATCCTAGAAATGCATGTCATTATGCTTGTTGATTTTTTTTAATCTTTATTTTTGCAGTTATCTGGACAGCTTCAAACATTTTGACAGCTACGTAGAGAGGATTTTGTACAACCATGAGGTAGTCTAGCTTTGCTGAAGATTGGCTGTTCTTCACCTTGTGGTACAGATCCAGATTCCAGCAATGTGTCACCTGGTGGGATGCTTAGTGTATTTTTAATAAAAAACACCGTTTAATCAGCTGCAGGATATCATACTTGACCTGCTGCAAGGTAGTGAAGGATGTTCATGCTAAATAGGCAGCTGACAACACAGTAAGGCTATGCTCAGACACTGCGCAAGTGATGCAGAATTTTCTGCATCAAATCTGCATCCACTTTAAGCACATATTAAGCAGCAACACCGTTGCACTTTTGCTAGGTAATATGTGCTTTTTTTTAGGCTGTCCGCCCTGTATTTCTCACTTACCTGGCGTACCGGCCTGCATTTCTGGGTTTCAGCTGGATCACATGGATCACACAACCCCTACTCACAAGACGTGTGATGTGGCCGAAACATCTAAGTGTCAGGCAGTACGCAAAAAAAATTAACATGATACTTATTTTTACGAATCGAAACATTCGTAAAAATAAGCAGCTATTACGCTGTGCAAAAATGCACAGATGCCGGCACAGCACAAGCAAAGTCACATTGTCCTTGCTGGCTGGCCTATATGCCATGTGCATTTGCTGTGCATTTTTATAATTACATCGTACAAATGCAACGTCAATGCTCAAATCCGAATATTATCAAACTCACAGTAAGCAGCTCAGTAAAGTCATACATAGCTGGAATCAAGTTATGTTGATGACAGTTGGTGTGTTCAGATTTTTAGTTGGTTGTGGGCCCTCTTCACAGCCAGCCATGATAGGTCGACCCTTCTCTCACTATCTGTCACGTTTCCATCTCTTTATATGTTGTAGGTGAAAAACAGATGCCAACAGTTTTACAAAAAAAAAAAATGTATTACTTCATAACTCGTCAACATGTTTCAGGTGCCATCAGCCTTTGTCTAAATTGAGAGCCTGAGTACAACCGACACGTGGTTAAATGAAGTTATTTTTTTTTTATAAATATGTCTTGGAAGTGATGGCATTCACGTTTCATCTTATATTGTTCAACATTGTTTTTCTGGTTGCTTTTCTAAATTTTCACTTGTTGATTTCTGGCCAGAGGCGAGAGCTATGCATCACTAAACCTCCAATTCAGGGTTGGTAAAGCCACCATTTCCCAAATTGTCAGATGCACATGTGCTCTGGTAGAAGCTGCAGCCCATAGTGATGTCTTCCCCAACAGAGGAGACTTGGCTGCAGCAGGCTTTCAAACTGTGGCCAACTTCCCAAACTACAAAAGTGCAGTTGATGGCAAATATGTAAAGGTTCAGCAGTCACCACGATCAGGATGACTATTCTTTAATCATAAACTTATGTCTATGGTCCTTTTAGCGGTGGCTGATGTACAATACAAAGTTATTTGTTATTGATATTGGTGCCCATGGCAGTACTGGGGATTCTTGTGTGTTACAATCATCACAAATCGGGATGCAAATTCTTCACCATCATGCAACGCTCCTAGCCCGATGATCTCTGCCGGATTCCACACATCCAGTTTCCTTTGTGATGGTGTAAGATGAGGCATTTCCTTTTATGTCAAACCTGCTGCATTTTTGACGGGACAAACATAGCAAAAAAACAACAAAAAAGCATCAAAAATGGACTGTGTGAATACCAATCCATTTTTGATGTTTTTTTTTTTTTAATAATTTTATTACAATGGGGTCAATAGAGAAAATAGTGCAGAAAACCGGATCACTAATGGACAAACCTTTTTACTGGATGCGTTTTCTGCACCAAGTTCGGACCAGTCAAAAACGCTGACATCAGCACATCATTTCTCAAATCTCATGGGCTTTGACGGCATCTCAAAAATTGATCTTTTTTTGGTGCAGATGTCACCAAAAACGCAGCACCAAAAACAGATCAAAAACGCAGAAGCAGACTAGAACATAGTTCCCAGTTAACCAGGTCCCTGCTGCTGGGAGAGCCTCTCCTCCACCGCTTTTAATTTCCTGAAGATGGAGGACTTGGTCTTCATTGGTGGGCTCCAAAGTCCCTGGAAGGGGATTCAAGACACCACAGCAATCGGTTATTGTTAGCGGAGGAGATTGGTACCATGTCACTCCTCTGCAAAGGTTCCTAGGGCACAGGCACCAGAGGCCTTCACCCAACCTGGAATTTGAACTTTTTTGTTCAGGGTCCTAGCGTCTGTTCCTGGAAGATAGAATGTGGTTTTGTAATTCCCTGGAGTGGGCCTGAGCCCATAAAACGTACTGTATGCAGGACGTCATGGATCCTAGGACTGACATGCCGCTCTTACAGTAGGTGAGCACTGATCCCTGAAGGAAGAGATCTTCATTATAAGCTCTTTCTGATGGTCCTCTGGTAGAAAGAACATTTGATTCTCTGAATCCAGAGTGAATGCTCAGAAACTTACTTCTTGTCGAGGGGTGTAATTCGGATTTCTTTAAATTCGGGATCCATCCCAAGGATTGGAGGATTCAAAGAGTCTCGGATATCTGATCCCTGAGAACTGAGGCAGATGGTGCAATCAGCAGAAGATCGTCCAGATAGGGGATGATGCAGATCCCTTGTTGACGGATGTAGGCTACCACTTCTGCCATAAATTTGGAGAAAACTCGTGGGAGATAAGGAGATACCGAAGGAACGTACATTGAATTGGTAATGCTTCACTTGGTGGTTCGGGGAAACTGCAAACCTCAGGAATTTCCTGTGGGAATGATGGATAGGGACATGATAGTAAGCTTTTAGGTCTACTGTTGCCATCACATATCCCGGCCCTACTAATGGGATTGCAGTCTTTACAGATTTCATCTTGAATCTTCTGCCTACAGCATGTCGAATCAACCTTTTCAAGTTTATAATTATGCGGGACATACCGGATGGCTTTTTTTTTTTTTTTACAAGAAAAAAGCATGAATACTGTTCATCTCCTGACTGTTCTACCGAGACAGGGGAGATTGCACCTGCCTTCAGGAGATCTTGTAATTTTGAGGCAAGACAGTCTCGGGCTCCCTGGGAAGGAAGAGAGGTGACTTTTAGACCCAGAGTGTGTAGGGACCCGAACTCCTTGAGTAGGCCCTCCCTGATTATACTGAGAATCCACTGGCAATGGGCGATTGTCTCTGAGAGCTGACCCCACACCGGGTCGGAGTCATTGCTTATCTTTTTTAAACCAATCGATTTTGATTGATTTTTTAGGATACAGAAGACCTCAATTAATACAAAGAATGAAATTCCATAACATTTACAAACATGGAAGAGTCCAATCAAAGAAAAAATGGGGGGGGGTTACAAAAGGAGAAGCATCAAAGATTGTAAAGACTTGGTCATATAGAAGTGAAGTTGCACATATTCACAGAGTAAACAAATAATTTAAGAGTACACAGTAATCAGGCAACCATCAAAGGAGTAGCACTCCTAGGAAGGAATTTTAACAGTGTTGTATTGCGAGGTTACCCAAGGGTCCCACCAATGTAATATTTTGGTTTTACGTGTTACATCATGTGCTAAGATTACTTAATATGTGAAATGTAGGTTGAGTCAAGCTAGTAATTCGTCAAGCGTTGGAGTAGAGGGAGTCCGCCAATGGGCAGCTATGCATTGTTGGGCAGCAATTAACACATTTGAAATTATTGGTCTTAGTGGGGAGGGAAAAGAGTTCAGTCCCGTCCCCAGGAGAGCTAGAGGGGCACTTAATGTTGGTGGGAGGCCTGTGAGGCAGGAGAGGAGAGATTCTACTTGTCTCCAGAAGGATAGAACTGTTGAGCAATTCCACCAATTTTTTTTTCAGTTCCAGCTTGACCAGAGCCCTTCCAACAGAGAGGCGAGCTAGAAGAGCCCTTTGTCTTAAATTTAGCTATCCTGGAAGGGGTCAAATACCAATCTAATTGTAACTTCTTCGACTGCTCCAAATGATTTATACAGGATGTATATAGAGCAGCATGGCCAGAAGCCAAGTGCCAATCCTCCAAAGGGGGCAGAGAAAGCCAATCTTGATTCCTATTTAATCATAAAAAGAAGTTTAACATAAGCTCTATGAGACTGGATAGCTTTATAAATCAAAGCTATTCCCTGTTTGCTATAACCATTTTGTTTAAAGAATGTTTGTAACACTAAATTATAGGTTGTGATCTCTCTCAAGGGGAAAGTAACTGAGGATAAGAAGTGCTAAAGTTGAAAATATTGGAATAAACACGTTGGAGGCAGGGAGTATGCGGTGGCTATAGAATCAAAGGGGAGAAGCTTGCCCTGGTCCATCATATCATCTAAGAAGCGTGCACCTCCCGACCTCCAAAGCATCAGGGAAAGGGAGCCAAGCAAGGTTTCCAGTGCTTGGAGAGAAATATATCAAAATAGGAAGGGAAGGTGAACCCCACCCACCCGAGACCAGCAAGATAATATAGCTTTCATGGAGAGTAGATAAGGGAGTCTGAGTGTCGCAGGAGGTCCATCTCTAAGAGAAGTCTGGTGGATTTGCGAGGGGCGAACCACGTCTCAATTTGGAACCAGTGAGAGGAAAGAGACTCCACCCACCATATTTTGGCAAGTTCCAACAGTATTGCATTATAATAGGCAGGAATATCCGGAACACCAACACCACCTGTCTTATGGTGGAGGGTAAGCGTGGACATTGCAATGCGGCTTACCGCTCCAGATTAACCGTCCCAAGACCGACTGGAAGAGATTAAGATATCTACGGGAGAAGGCTACCGGAATACATCTCATTAAATATAATATTTTAGGGAGAACCATCATTTTAACGGATTGAATTTTGGCCATTCATGACAACTGAAACGAGGAGTATTGGGCAAAAAGAGCTTTGATGTCTTAAGAGCGTCTCACAGTTACAACGGACGATTTGTTTAGTAGCAGTAATTTGTATACCTAAGTATTTAAATCCATTTGTCGACCATATAAATGGGTATTGTGAGCGTAACAACTTCTGTATCGGGATCGGTAAGTTTACAGGATAAATTGAGGACTTGGAAAGATTAAGTTTATATAATGAAGCTTTAGCAAACTCGTCCAATACAGACATTAATTCAGGAATGGAAGAAGAGACCTTTGTGCAAGTAACAATTACATCGTCGGCGTAAAGCCCTATTTTGTGATCCGTTTGGCCCACTTTAATACCAGAGATGTTAGGATTGGTTTGGACGATTGACGCCAATGGCTCCATGAGTAAGGCAAAGATGAGAGGAGAGAGGGGGCAGCCCTGCCGGGTTCCGGTTGTGATATTAAAGCTGGAGGAGATAAAGCCCGCGGCTCTCACAGTGGCACTAGGGGCTGAGTATAATGCTAAGATAGCAGACTTCAATGCGCCCTGAAATGCAAATTTATCTAGAACCGCGGCCAGGTACCCCCAGTGCACTCGATCAAACGCTTTTTCTGCATCTAAAGAAATGAGTGCACCGGGGGCGCCCCTCCTCTCCATTATCTCCAGAAGGTCCACCACTCGTCTGGTTGCATCTCTCGCCTGCCTGTCAGGAATGAATCCCACCTGATCCAACGCAATCAGTGATGGTAGTACTGTCATGAGCAGATTAGCTAGTAACTTTTAAATTTTAAGATCACAATTAAGCAAGGCACTTGGACGATAGTTGCTTGGTGTTGTGGGGGATTTATCAGGTTTCAAAATAGTAGATATAGTGGCTTGTAACCTTTCCTGTTTGATTTTTCCTTGGGATTGCCAAAAAGAGAACAATTTCAAGAGAAATGGTGATAGCTGAGGGGCAAAGGATGCACAATAATGGTAAGAGAATCCATCCGGGCCCGGGGCAGATATTTTCTTAGAAGCACAAATTACTGCCAAGATCTCATCTTTAGAAAAGGTTTTATTAAGAAACATTATTTGGGAAGCCGGAAGGGTGGGGAGTTTGGCCTTTGCTAGAAAGGATTTAATAGAGTTTGATGATGGTTGAAACGTATTGGTAGAAGCTGATAAATTATATAGAGAGTTATAATAAATTCTAAATTGCCCTGCTATCTGGATGGGGTTATGAATACGATTTCCCTCTGGGGAGACAATATGTGAAATTCTGGAACGAACTTCTGTTTTTTTAACTTTACGTGCTAAAAGGGTACTCGCTCTATCCCCCATCCCGTAATAAGTGGCTTTAGATTTTTTAAGATTATGTTCCACTTTCTGAAGCAAAAGAGCTCGCAGTTGATTCCGAGTATTAAGCAAGTCCGCATAAGTAGTATAAGTAGAGGGGGAAGATTTATGTCTAGTTTCTAGGGTTTTGATTTGAGTTAAGAGCAAATTAAGCGCTTCATTATCCTTCTTTTTAACCAGTGCCGCTAAGTGTCCTCTCATAACCGCTTTACGAGCGAACCATAGTGAGTCTGGGGCCATACCATCTTTATCGGTTAGGAGAAAAAATTATTTTATCTAATCTGTTAAGGTGTCAATATTAGCGGGAGAGGTAAGGAGGCATTTGTTAAATTGTCAATGAGTATTAGTAGGGAATGACATCTCGTCAGCTAATTTGATTGTTATTGGAGCGTGGTCTGACCACGTTATGGACTCTATGTTTGCACTCAGGCAATGAGGTAGAAGGGAATCGTCTACCAGAAAATAGTCTATACAACTATAAGGTCTATGCCTGGGAGAGACAAAAGTGTAGTCCCGCTCATTGCTATGTAAGTAACGCCAGATGTCATGGAGAAGAATGTTCGGACCTTTCTGTTGTGGTTGGATGCAAACAGTTCGACATCCGGGGGACTCCAACGTGCCACCAAAGTGCAGAAGGTCACCTGGTCCAGGCTCCATTCTCCTGAGTGAAGATCCCTGCAACTGAGAAAATCGGCTTGAGAATTCAGAATACCCTTCAAATGAACTGCGGAGAGAGACCGAAGGAGCCATTCTGCCCAGCAAAAGATTCGCCTTGAGGCATCTTTCAGGCTGGCGAACCGAGTGCTGCCCTGATGGCGAAGATGGGCCACTTTGGTAATATTGTCCGAGTACACCAACACTTGAGAGTTCCTGACCAGATCTTGAGCTGGCAGGAGAGCTTCTTCAACCGCCCCCAATTCCTTCAGAGTTGAAGATTGAGAGATGATTAATGGACTCCATAGACCCTGAAACGGTATGCGGTTCACCACGGCACCCCAGCCCCGCTTGCTGGCATCTGTCGTCACTACTACTAGAGGGTTCTGAGACCAAGAAACCCCCCTCTACAGGTTGTCGTGGGACAGCCACCATCGCAGAGATGCAGACACCTGACCCAACAGACGAAAACAGCTTTTCAGGGATGAAGGAAGCCTGTTCCAATACCACAGGATGTGATCCTGAAGGCACCAAGAGTGAGCTTCATCCTACATGACTGAAGGAATGCAGGTGGTCATAGACCCCAGGGCCAAAATAGCGGCACGGAGAGTGGGATTCTTCAGTGCCCGGAGTGCTGAAAACCTCGAGGTTAGAGTCAATTTGTGATCCTCTGGAAGAAAAGACATCTGTAGCACTGAATCCAGCATCACCCCTAAGAATCTCCAGGTGGGAGATGGCTGGAGC
>JARQOC010003625.1:0-15222 GCA_033576535.1 Allobates femoralis | reverse complement strand
GGTCTCCCGCTACCTCCCCTCACGCAACTTGCGCTCCTCTCAGGAACTCCTTCTCGTCTCCCCCCGCATTTCCACCTCCCACAACCACACACAAGACTTCTC
The DNA here is from genome assembly GCA_033576535.1 of Allobates femoralis. Classification (NCBI taxonomy): domain Eukaryota; kingdom Metazoa; phylum Chordata; class Amphibia; order Anura; family Aromobatidae; genus Allobates; species Allobates femoralis. The sequence goes on along the minus strand of JARQOC010003625.1, from coordinate 15,120 downwards.
TCGTGCTTCTGCCAGACTCTGGAACTCTCTCCCCCATCACATCAGACACTCCCCGACCTGGGAACCTTCAAGAAAAACCTGAAGACCCACCTCTTCCTACAAGCCTATAACACACACTGACACCCTATCCACTGCACCATCTCACCTCTCCCCTCCTACCGTCTCCCTCCCACCCCCTCCAGACTGTGAGCCCTCGCGGACAGGATCCCTGGCCCTATTGTACCCGTACGATTGTTTTGTCTATTTATCGTCGTTTTTCGAACACTTGTCTTTGTCTACCCTCTAACTTGTACAGCGCCATGTATCCTAATTGCGCTATATAAATACCTAATAATAATAATAATTAGGCCAGACATATTGATCTTTTCTTTGTTAATTCATGTTTGTTAAGTTTTTGTTTCTTAGACTGCTCAGAGACTCCATTGTCTTAGCGTGTTGATTGCAAACTAACTGTAAATTAACTCAGCCCCCTTTTGTCTCAATCATTCAGAGGAGAATTTTGTGTGCAGCCCACTGGGACGGGGTACTCGGTGTCGGACCGGGTTATCACGGGGTATCATGACGGTCTTGGTCCGGACCGTGTCCCAAGCCCACAAGTAAAGGTTGGGGGTTATTTACAGGGGATAGAGTCGAGACGCCACCCAGAGTATTGTGGTCAGAGGGGCCACCGCCGCCTGGTTACAGCTGGGGATGGTGGCTTAGGAGCAGCTGAGGTGGTAGGCCCTCTCCGGGTAGGGCTATAGGTCCCCAGGGCAGGAATGGTAGAAGTCTATGGTGGTTATGATGGGGGTTGTAGTCGACGCAGGCACTTACTTTGCAGTTGCAGCCTTTCCAATCAGTCTGTGAGGAGAGCACTCTCCGGCTCTGCAGGTGAAATATTGGGCAAATGGTGCAATTAACAGGCAGACTCACAGTTTGAAGTTTCTTTTAGTCTTTTACTTAGGATGTAATTCAGTAAAGTATTGTCCACGGAGTCTGTTTGGGGTTCAGGGTCTCTCCCACCAAGCCGGATCATCTTGGCTCCCTTTCTACGCTGTGTGTGGCCCCTGCTGCTGTATAAGCTCTGCTGCGGCCCTGTTCCTTTTCCCGGGTACCAGTCTGATAGACAATTTGAGTCCTTTATATCTATCCTGAACTCTGTGGCGTTGCTGTATCCTGGTACAGGTGAAGAATGTGGAATCTTCACTTCCCCGGTGTTTACTGTGCTGTGTGTGTCATGCACAGCCTCAGATTCGGTATCTGTTCTGTGCGCTCCTCTGGGGTGAGTTTTAGGTTAACTTGGTCTCCCAGGTGTGTTCCTCTCTGTTCTTGTCTCCTTTCCTCAGACCCTGGCTTGGCCTGGAACTGGTCAGTGGACCTCGGGCTGAGCTTAGCACAGCTCTTTTACACCCAGGTTGTCTTCACAGGCCTCCTAGGAACTGCACTGCCCACTTCCTCTCCACTCCAGAATATATAGGGGAGCAACTTGGTCTCCCCCTTCTGGCCTGGAGGTGCTGGTGTTGTGTGGGGAGTTAACCCTTTGTGTCTGTTACTGTGGCACATGAACCCTGGGGTGCCACATATGCACTTGGATTGAACTACCACCAATCCTGTAAGAGTACAATATACCCTGAAGTGAAAGCTCAAGATATAAAAAGGACTTGCTTCAGTCACCAGGAGATATATGCTACATGTCAACAGCCTATGGGGTTATTACTCTCTCAGTGAGTGCCCGCCAAAAAAGGGTGCTGCTGCACTGGGGTAGTTTTCCTTGGTATCCCCAAAGGTATGAATATTCTAATCCCTGGTGAGCCAATGGAAAATTGAGACTTTGTTACCTGTTACATCAAGGGTACTTGTTAGGTATGCATTATGCCTTTGACTGTTGAGGATCCAATAAAGTCTAACCAATGTGTGGTTCCCTCACCCTGTGTTTTCGGAGTACTGTCACGCCCATGGGTGGATGAGCCCTTGTCCATGAGGTCTTTCTAAAGGCGGCTGAAGCAGCGGACAAGAGCACCCACTGACCCCATGTCTCCACAATTGATTGCAGCAATGGAATACTACTCAGCCTGGTTCATCCAGGAGAGCTGCAGGGGACTGGTGCTCGTGGACACCATCCAAGGGATCAACAGTCATAGGTGAGGCATACCGGTTTTGGACACCGTCTTGTCCAACTCCACCAGTTCAGCCTTGGAAGAGGACCAGAATGGTCATACAGCCTCAGCAGTACACGGTTACTACAGGAGCTGTGCCATATTCAACAGATTGAATACAGGGACACTGACACCCAGTCAAATTTGATCTCGGAATAGGTCCATTGGGATGCCAGAATAATGTGGAGGATGATGAGGACCCCACCGAGAATAACCCAAAGGATTTAAACTGTTTGCCACTACATCATGTATCCATTGACAGTCTGGAAACAACCCCGTCCCAATCAGCCTGAATCAAGGATTTATTGGCCACATTGGGGTCAAAAGCCTCAAGAGTGGAGAGGAGAGGGCATGTGTTCTGAAATTAGTGTAAAGAATTCCAGTTGACCGACTGCTAGCACCAACCACTCGAGTAGGATTGTCCTGCTACCTAGCAGAAGTCCCAACATGAAAAAGATCTACAAACAAGGCCTGTGACTGCCCAATCCACAGCGCTGTCATACGTGTGGGTGCCTTGGACATATGATATGGACAAAGATTGTCTCCAAAGCTAGGGCCTCACCGGTCAAGGTCAGTGACATGCAGGGCCAGGGATTATGAGTCTCTGATTCTGCCATGTCCCTGATAAGCCCAGATATTGTTACGTCAGAAGACCATACCTGGTTACCAAATGACCATCTCTCTAGATGAGGGTCAGCGCTTGAACATCCCTCTGGCATGTGTGTAGTTGGACTGGGAGGAGACTGTCAGGAAAAGATACATTTTTCACATTATTTTAAGATGTTTGACAATCAGCCAGAGCTAGCATACTCTCAGCCCCTTGTGTGCTCGTAAGGGAACCTGTGTCCATCTCTCTTCTATTACCCCCCAAGTCAGGAATGTTTATGGCCCAAGCCAGGTCATAAACCTGAACTAAAGGACTATGATTAATCTTTCTTTATATTTCTTTGATATATACAAACACGCAGCATAGATCATGTTCAAAAAAAAAAAAGGCAGAATTAAACAAGTGTCTCTAGTAGGGCATCCGCTGGCCTACATTGAGCCAGATTCTAGGCAACTCAGTAGTCAGTTGTAATCCTCCGCATCATTCGTATATAAGGTTTAACCATGTTAATAACTAAACACTAACCAACCTAAACAAGTGCTCCTCTCAGAGCTGGGGATAGAATGCTATCCATATAGGGGTGGTGAGTTGATGAACCACATCTTGTTTAACATTTACTCTTGAAATATAGGGTAAGGGTATTAGAATAAAGAAGAGGGATGAGAGAGGTAAATATGGAAGAGGGGAAGAGAATACGGGGAGGTGTGGAATGATGGTCGGGAGGTTAAGGAAAAAGGAAGGGAGACGGGAGGGGATCAGGCATTCCCCCCTCAGGGCTGGTCAAACAACTCGAGATATCTCGGGGAATACAAAAATGTCTCCCAGTATCCCCACATGGATACAAATTTGTCACTGGAGCCATTAAGCTCCGCAGTGAGATCTTCCATTCTATACAGACGATCGATGCATTTCCGTCAGCCAGTCTGTCAAGGGGGGGCAGACTGCCTTTTTCCAATATCTCGGAATGACTGTATGGGCTGCCGCCATGCAAAACCGCGAAATATCTTTCTTTTGAGATTTGATGGAGCCCGGGAGCATTAAGAGTAAGGCAACCTTTGGTGACCTTTCCACATCAGTGCCACTCATCTCCTTATATGTAGAAGAGACACCATCCCAAAAGGGCTGTATTTTGTCACAACTCCACCAAATGTGGGTCATAGTCTCCCTCCCCACAAGACACCTCCAACATCTATCTGTCTCTGACGGGAACGCCGCATGAAGATCCACCGGGCAATGATACCACCTGGAGATTATTTTAAAATTATTTTCCTGGGCTTGGCACGTCATATAATAATTTATGTGATAAAATAAATGCTTTATCCCAGTCAGCCCCCGATATGGTTGTCTCCAAATCCTCATCCCACCTCTTGGTTTATTTGGGTTTGTCTTCCCCGTTATTCTGCTTTAGGTGAGAGTATATTAATGACAGGCAATGGGTGGGTGGACAATTCAGGAGGAACAACCTCTCAAATGGGGAAGGCTGGGAGGAATAGTCCGTCTCTCCGCCTCCTTTATGTATAATAGAATGAAATTGCGAGTATTCCATCCAGTGTACATCACCAACAGACCTAACAAAGATCTCAAATGGCATCAGGGCATCACCCTTCAAAACGTGGTAGCAGCGTGGGTCATCTCCCCTACTCCAATTTAAGTAGCGTCTCACTCCAACCCCAGGGAGGAAATATGGATTGTCAAACAGGGGTGAAATAGACCCCCTGCCTCGGGATATTAACCCCTTCCTGGTCTCCTGATCCCAAACCAGAAGGGCAACCCGTGGGGCCTCCGAACCCGGCCAAGCTTTCCTCTGTTGGTAGATTTTATCAAGGGCAAATTATGTAGGGGAACCCCCGAACAGCTCTGCTCCAGACTGACCCATTATTTAGATGTTTTGTTGTAGTGCCAATCAAAGAGTCGAGTCAAGATGGCCGATTCATAGTACAGTTTGAGATTGGGGAATCCCGCACCACCTCTATTCTTATGTCTATATAGAGTAACAATTGCCACCCTGGGTCTAGGGGTACCTGCCGCCTGAGCCGTATAGAGGACCGGGGGAAGGAGTGCTAGCAGACTGCAGCCCCGCCGCCCCTGTTGCTTAGGGTGAGGAGCGGGGGGGCGAGGCTGGGTGCTAGCAGCCTTCTGCCTCCCCACCGCCCCTGTAGCCTGCACAAGTGTGGCGCCGCCGCCATCTTACCGGGTGACGCTGAGGAGCTGGAAGCCGGCCACTGCTGCTGGCGCCTCCCCCTTCTCCAATGCCGCTCCCCCTGGCTCCTGCCGCTTGGTATTCAGGGCTCACACTGTCCAATGGACGGTGCGGCCCTGGGGGTACCCCAAATGAATTTTGTCAGGACTGACTGACGTTTCAGAAAAAAGGACTCCGGTAATCTAACGGTTACGGTTTGGAAGAGGTATAAAGAACGGGTAGTATATCCATTTTAACTACATGAATTCTCCCAAACCACGACAAAGCCCGTTTATCATATCTGTTTAGATCTCTAATGGTTTTTTCCAAGAGGGATACATAATTTAAGGAGTATATCTGAGAGGGGTCCCTAGGAATTCATACTCCAAGGTATTTTAAAGCTGAAGTCTGCCATTTAAACTGAAAATTATCTTTAATATAGGCTACTTGGCTTGTCGGGAGGGTTATATTTACTGCCTCAGATTTGCTGAGGTTCACCTTAAAGTTGCTAAGGCAGCCAAGTCTCTCAAATTCTTCCACCAGTGAGGCGCATGAGACTCTGGGATTAGTGACAAAGAGAAGGAGATCATCAGCAAATAACGCGGCCTTATGGGTGTTGTTGGGGCCTGGGACACCATGGACATTCGGATTTCTCCTAATGGCTTCCGCCAAATGTTCCATAGTAATGACATATAACAGAGGTGACAAAGGGCACCCCTGTCTAGTGCCATTGTGAATAGCAAATGACGGGGATAGTAGACCATTAACCTTAACCTTTGCTGACAGGTAACCATATAGGGAGGTAATTTTCCCCAGGAACCTATTCTGGGCACAGCACCAGAAAATTGTGCTTCAATGAATGCGTCATCTTCTGGGGTGGCTGCGGCAGCAATTCGCAGCATGGGGGGCCCAGAATGCTTGGGTCTCTCCACGCGAAGGATTCCAGCCCCCCAGCTGCCAAGTTGTACCTGGCTGGCAACCAAAAATATGGTGAAGCTCCATGTTTTTTGTGGGGCTCCGCCATATTTTTTGTCCAGCCAGGTACAACTAACGTAGGCAGCTATGGACTGACACCCACCCCCAGCTGCCTTAGTGTACCTGGCTTTCAGTCAAAAATACAGTGCAGCCCAACATTTTTTTATTTATTTATAGAATTTGAGGGAAAAAATAACTATGTGGGGCTCCGTCGTATTTTTGGTCCAGCCTGGAATAAACTAGGCAGCTGAAGTCTGGAATCCTTAGCATGGAGCGGCCCACGCATTCTGGGCCCCCCATGCTGCGAATTGCAGCCACCCCAGAAGATGGCGCATTCATTGAAGTGCAATTTTCTGGCGCTGTGCCCAGACTCTTCCAGTTGCCCTGTGCTGGTGGCAAACTGGGTAATAAACGGGTTAATGCCAGCTTTTTAATTGGCAGCTGGCACTAAGCCCGAGAGATACTAGAGAGATATAATGTGAGTTAAACGACCATTGCTGCGCACCCTTCCCCCACCGTGTTGGCCCGTGTTGCGATTGTTCTCTGTTGTCACTTTTTCTAACTCGCCCATACAGAAGGAGGTTTTTACCCGGGTAGAGGCAGAAATTGAAGGTTAGGGACCCAGTCCAAGAGACGCGCCTTGACGTGGCGACTGGGCGGTTTAATGATATGGCCATATTTTTAAAGCTAAGTGTCTCAATTTTTGTATTTTTGCTTAACTGAAATTATTCTGTATATTTTTATGGTCAGAGCAGACTGCAGCTTTTCTCTTTTTTAGTAATACTCTCATAGGGCAGATATAAATAGATATAAAAAAATTGTTTGCTATAATAGACCAAATCTATTCTCATTAGCTCTCTGGACACAAGACCAGAATCATCGATCCGTGCCACCCACATTTTATCAAGTGTGATATGGCAACCAGCCATGGTGTGACTGTCTGGTGTATATCTCCCCTATCGGAGGTCTGATGCAATGTAAATATGAATGGGTGCAGTACCCCTATGTGGCGTCCCGACCAGTGGGGCGCCACACTTCCACAGTTCCAGAATTCAGAGGTAAAATTACCTGGTTAATAAACCTAGGAAAAATGTCTATTTAGAAATACATTATTACCAAACTTGTGTAACGTAGCTGATCCCTAAGCGGGTTGGGGTACACTCGGCAGCACAAAACAACATGCACAGCAACGGCGTATTATCATAACAGTCCAATGTCGGTTTATTATGCTTCATAAACCGCTCTCTGGCATTACTGATGTTTCTCTGGAGGTTACCTTTCTAGGCATTATTTTGTCCGCTGTCTCTACAGGCTCTGAGTCTGAGATGTAGCTCCGCACAGGGTTTTCCTCACCGCGTGTTTCCCCAGAAGACTGTGTCCCCAACCAGTGTCTCCACTCCAAAGGCCTGGCTGCATATGACAGAACACTTCTGCCCATCTGTCACGAAGACTTAGTCAGGACCTGCAGCTCTCTGGCGCCCCCTTATCCTGCTGGTCACATCTGGTATTGCCAGAGGATAAGAAAGGAGCCCAGCTGCTCTAACTTATGTTGTCTACTGCGGCACGTGATGTGACAGGATGTTATACATCCACCAGTTTTTGTCAGGAACGTATATATACCTCGATCCAGTCACCCTCAGGCCCACAATATCACAAATACAAAACCTTATGCTGCCACCACCGATCTCTTACAGGTTTATTGGTAACCCGATATGATAGTGTAAAACGAACAGTGAGGACGTGGTGAGCTCGCTCATAGAACATGAAGAAAGAAACTAGTAAATTATAATATTTTACTCCCAAAGTTGGCAGTGTTTACAAAAAGATATACAAGATATTACAAGAGACAATTTACAGATATGCATAAAACTGTTATTAAAATCAAAGGAATGAAGTAACAAATTGCCAGACCTAGCCACGCGGTGACAAACTTAGATCCATTGGGGAGGATGGGGGCGCCCCAGAAATGTATGATTCCTCCACACAGCGATAGGGTCCTGCTGTGTCCGTGCCCCAGGGTGAATCAGCCTAAAAAGGAGGCTTTAGTTTTAATTAAGTAGTCAGGAAAGCAAAAGGGTGAACGGTGTATACGAACCTGCACTGCAAGGACCTAAGGATCAGATGGTGTTCATCATTATCAAATTTTTATTAGCAGTACACCTAGGACCTTGCAATCTGGCCAATCAGGTGGCCGCTAGCGATCACGTGGTTGTGACGTGTCGCCATCGAACAAGGACCTGTGACTTCCAGCCAATCAGGTGATCGCAGGTCTTCTGCAGGAGTCGGACAGTTAAGTATGTAATTTTATATTATTTTTAACAACTGTTATTCACTTTTAGGTACTTTCACAGTGTATCTATAGATACGCTGCGAAAGTAATCGTTCTCGCTATACTCGCTACGAGTACTGAGTACCGGGACCTACTCGTCGCGAGTATAGCGAGTCCAGAATATGGCGGTACTCGCTCATCCCTAATCAGAATCAACATATCAAAGTCATCAGGCAGAGCAAACAGTTATATGCTATAATGGCCAAATGAAATGCCAGATCAGACTCACACAATTATAGGCTACCTGGAAGCCAAAATCATTAGCCCGGAGCCTCACAAGGCACGAGGGTTTCTATTAAAAACGTTCATAATCTGAAAAAAGGATTTATTCACCAAAAGGAATATAGAACACACATTTTTAACCGGAGTATAGGAAAATGAAAATATTTGTTGTCAGACCCTCAACCAATCAGTTAATCTCAGTAAAGTCATTACATTGCTACAGTAGTGGCACATACACAGCGCCATATGAGCCGCATGTACAATACCACAACCAAATTTGTCATCAGGGGCGGCCACAAAATAAAACCCTCCAGTAATAATCATGTTGTATTTGGGCAATATATTGTATACCTCAAGGTGATACCTGGGGCAGACTCATATCAGCTGAACCATGTCTGACATTTTACATTATAATGATATGAATTAGCAAACAAAGACATTACATAGATATGCTTGGTACAGAGAACTCAATGATAACTCAAAAATCATACAGGTTTCCATCATGAAGCTAGGAGATGTGATTTAGATGATTTCTGTAACTAAATTAAGTCCATTAGGTTTCAATGTATTCAATTTAAAGATCCAGGATGATAGGATCATAGACTTACCCATATTTTCCTGCACCAAGTCACATAATGCTTTCACTGATATCTGCTCTTTTAATTCACCAATTCTGGAAGATCACAATGCCTTGAGGTGAGTGTTCAGGACATATAAACAGGGAATTGATTCAGTCACCAGGGAGAGATGATGCATGACCCAGCCTAGGCACTCTGGCACTGGCTAGCAGATCAGAACCTGGATTATATTATTATATGGACTTCAACCTAGGATTTTAGGATTCGGCTGAAATATCAGAGACTATTAAAGAAGATACCCAGATGGGGACAATCCGATCACCTGGCTATAGACTTTGATGTGCTCGGTCAGCTTCTGATGCTTGTAGAAATAGGAACAAGAGAAGACAAGGTACGTATGGGAGCAACACCAGTTCAAAACATCGACAAGTAGACAAAAAGAGTTTATTATTATAATGTGCAAAAACCTTTTGGATAAAAACAATTAAAACTGTGTATAGACCACTCGCTTAAGGAGTATATAATATTTGTTGGTCACGTATAATAATGAATCACGTGGTTAGCGTGCAGAAACCAAGCCAATACAGGGGAAAGGCACAATCAATACAATAAGTGTACCAGGGTCAGCGAAATATTATCCCTCATAATAGCATAGACAATTGATCATAGATACACACTCATACCCTTATCATAGCAACCCAAATGGACTATGGTGAACCAAAATATGCTATAGTCAGGGCCGCCACCAGGAATTTTGGGGCCCCTGACTGCCAAAATTTTGAGGCCCCCCTGAGACTCTGCCCAGCTTCGCCTCCACCCATGCTCCGCTTCCACCCAAACATACATTATATTTATAGTGAAAAATTGGAACAGCACCAAAAATAACCTCAATTTATGTGCAAAGCTTTCCCAACCAGCAATCCAGATGGTTCCTTACAATAGAGTAAAAAAAAGGAAAAACTGCACAAAAAAATAGAAAAAAGTGGACTTTATTTCCCAATGCGTGGCTACTCCTTTATTGCCCAATGGTGTAGCCACACATTGGGCGATAATGTCCACTTTTTTCTACATTTTTGTGCTGTTTTTCCTATTTTTACACTCTCTCTCTATTATATATTACACACGCACACAATTGAGACTGCTATGGACTGAATACATAATAGCTGTATAGACAATAGAGAATACACAATAGAGACCACTGCTAGCTGTATACACAATAGAGATGGCTGCGGGCTGTATAGGCAATGGAGATGGCTGCTGGACGTATAGACAATAGAGACAGCTGCAGGCTATGCACACAATGGAGATGGCTGTGGGACAAATGCACAATGGCGACGGCTGTGTGACCTATAGAGGAAAGAGGAGAAGGAATGAGTAGGCCGGAGAAGGCTGAGAGGAAAAGACCAAGTAGGCCAGAGTGAGCCGAGAGGTAAAAAACAGACAGAAAGTGACACATCCCGGTGGGGTTGGGCTCCCTGGAGACGCAGAATCCACAGAGTCACAGAACCATGGAAAGAAAGCTCATCCATAGCCGGTATCCCAGGGGAGTGTGAGGACAGAGACCGGACCGGTATCACCAGGTCCGAGGAACACGGCAACACCGACCAACTACCGGCGGAGTAGTTTTCCCTGTTTGTACTGGAATCACACGGGTTAAAAGGAGCCTTGTAATCCCTTGGAAGACAGGGTTACTGCAGGCTAGGTAAACACCAAACACCAGAGTGTTGGCTCTGAGGGGACTGAAGTTTTACACCGGCTTCCCAGACAAACCGACGGGGAGCTTTAATTCCAAGTTGGAGTTCCTACTACCAGGGTTGGAGCACTGCAGCAACCATGAGGACCGGCTTACCGCCCACACACATAGGGGGAAGCTACATACAAGGGCCGAGCTGCTGCCATACAACCCGCAGAGAGAACAGAGAGGGAGAGTACAGCCCAAAAGGACACATAGGAGTGAGGGGTCTCAGAGCAACAGCCTGGCTGCAAAGGGTTAAGTGCTCCCGGAGTTAACTGAACTGTAAACTGTGTTGAGAACTGTACCGTGACTTGCGTGACTTTGAAGAACTTGAGAGTAAACCCGGTGAACCCTGCTTCAGTGTCCATGTCTGATTACAGGTATACAGAACTGTTATTGTACTTCTTACCCTGCCAGGAGCAGCTCGATCCGCGGTGGGCTCATCCATCAAGCTGCAGCCCATCCATCCCTCCTGGCAAAGCTGCGCTGCAGCGGTGGTCCCATTACTGACCACAACCCATGGGTACCGTCACAACAAACTAATCCTTGTAAATACCCCTTTACTTGTGAGAACCCGGGACACGGTCCGGACCAGGACCTCCGTGACATCCCCAGCAGTACCCAGGTCCGGTACAGAGTACCCCGTCCCAGTGGACTCCACATCGCTTCGTACACCTCGTAAACACTCGGCTCTGCTCTGCACACCTCGTACACACTCAACTCCACTCCGTATGTTTTGTACACACTCGGCTCCGCTCCGCACACCTTGCACATACTTGGCTTTGCTCTGCACACTTCATACACACTCGGGTTTGCTCTGTACATCTCGTACATGTTCGGCTGCGCTCTGTACACCTGTTACACACTCAGCTCCGCTCCATACTTCTCGTACACACTGGGACTCTGCTCCGTACAACTCGTACATGTGGCGCCCCTGCGAACCAGGTGGCCACAAGAGGGAAGTGCAGCCAGGTAAGCAAGGTGGTTGCAAAAAACACCCACACCGCACAAACACTGACCCTGCATCTAGGACTCTAGGTGGGCAAGTGGTGGTGGGTGTAACAGTGGGTGGAACGTAGGAGGACACTGACAAAGTGGGTGAAGTGACCTAAACAAAACCAAGGAGACAGAAGTTAGTTAGAAGGAGACCATGGGAACAGAGAGAACAGAGAGAAACTTCCCGGACAGTTTTGGGCTCCCTGGAGACACAGAATCCTACTTCACAGCCTGGAAGCAACGGGAAGGGGAAAGACAGAAAGAGACCCCACAGCTAAGGAAGGTGGGAGCAAAAAGGCCCAGCAGCCGAATAGACACGTGCTGCCGGAGGAACCCTTAGCACAGTGACTGAAAGAAGGAGCCTGGTGTGCCCAAATACCTGAACCTGGGACACTGGAGGGCTAGGCGACACCAGAGTACCGGCTCTGAAGAGGTGATCGGGGATTCCAGACCCTAATCACAAGACACACCGGTGTGGGGCAGAAACTTTATATGCTGCAGCCTAACTTTCCACCATGGACTAGGAACACAGCCGTCATACTAGTGTGGAGCCCACTGGGACGGGGTACTCGGTATCGGACCGTGGTATCACAGTAGTCTTGGTCCGGACCATGTCCCGAGCCCACAAGTGATGGGGGGTATTTACAGGGATGTTTGTCATGACGCCACCCACAGGTTGTGGTCAGGGTGACCACCGCTGCTACAGAACCTCCGGAGATGAAGTTTGGCAGCCGGTGATGTAACGGCTCTCCGCGGGCAGAGCCTGGTTCCCCGGGGCAGTGATGGTAAAAGTCTATAGATGATGCCTAGTGGGGGGTAGTGGTGGAAATGATAGCCACTTGTGAGGGAATGTAGAGCTTGAGTGTAAGGATCACACAGACTCACGGTTTTGTAGTTTTCCACGTCTTTACTGTAGTTGTTGTTCAGCAAGTACTGTCCACGGAGTGTGTACTGGGGGCGGGTTGCTCCCACCCTGACCGGGTCCTTCGCTCCCCACTCCTGTGCTGTGTATGGCCTTGCTGCCACTTTAGCTAGGCTGCTGGCCCTGGTTCTCCACAGGTACCCCCTTGCTAGGCAACTTGAGTCCTAACTGTGTGCTTCTGACCCCGCCGTGTTGCTTCGCTGTGGTACAGTGCAGATGTAAAACCTCCACTAGTCCAGTGTTTACTGTGCCGCTTTTGTCGGACACAGTTTCGAATCCGGTATCCGGTCTTTGCGCTCCTCCGGGGCGAGTTATGGGGTAACTCAGTCTCCCAGATATGTTCCTTTGTTTCGCTTAACTCCTCTCCTCAGACCCTGGCTAGGCCTGGAATTGAGTAGCGGACCGTGGGGAAGCCTAAGGCAGCTCCTTTACACCACAGTCCTTCTTCCTCAGTTCTCCCAGGAACTGAGCTACTCACTTCCTCTCCACACCAGAATATATAGGGGAGTTGCTTTAGCACCCCTTCTGGCCTGGAGGCGCAGTTAGTGTTGTGTTGTGAGGGGAACTAACCCTGGTTGATGTTATTGTGGCACATTAACCCCTGGGGTGCCACACTAGGACGGTGACCCTTACTGAAAGGGAAATATATTCACCTGTGAGTCCGCGGCGACCAGATCGAACCAGTGGGTGAGGTACTACGATAATACTGAGAGAAGGGCCTGAAAGGACTTTGAGGGAGCAACACAGAAAAGCTACCTGATCTGCAGTTTGAGTAACCCGGAGCAGTGCTGAAGTGTTTTAGTGTAACTTGTGGGAACAGTGAAACTGCTGTGGAAAGATCAAGTAAAGTACCCAGTAAGCTCACACTTGCCTGAGACTGTTAACCTGCTGCGTCGCAGAAAAGTTTCACCTGAGGAGCCACAGCCTGTCAGCCCTGCACACTGGCTGGAGGAGCTGCAGCTTTGAAGTAAGTGACTTGTACCCAGCACCATCCCTCACCAGGTCCCTCCATCATCACAAGTACACCTTGTGACGTGGTGTGCGACAAAGCAAGAAGGGACACCCGGCTGATGATCAATCCAAGGAGATTTATTAAACAAGAAAGCTGGAACAACACACATGAAGGTAAATCTGCAGAGTCCGCAATGAGTCCAAACAAATGGAAACAGATTCAGGCACCTCCCGATAATACTTGTGCAGATAAATGAAAGCAATATTCCTTGCAAGAGTCCAATGGATCCAATGCAATCCCATTAACGACGATCCAGCCTCAGCTCAGGTCTCGCTCCGTTCACTTCCACAGTCAACTCACATCTGATCTTAAAACATGAATGTATTGTCTGGGCTCCTGGGATCAGCCCAGGTGAAAGGGAGTAGGGGTTCACACCTACTACTGAATGGTTTGCTCCATCAGATGATTCCAGAAACGTATGGCTCCAATGTGTCTGGTAGTATGTGGATTGGACTAGCCACCTGCTGGGAGGAAGAATGGCTAATCCTTCACTAGCTGTTGACCAATGCTTAATTACATTACAGTCCAGGAATGCAATTCTGGGGAAGGAGGCATGTTAAATTACAGCACAATAAATTGCATAGTATACATAAATACAGGACAGGAAAAGTATACACCATTACACACCTGCCCTTGGGACCCTCAGCCCTGCCAGAGGAAGGCTTACTATCCACGCTGCCCCAAGTCACCATCCCCAGCAGGAATATGGCAGCGGTGGTTCTACTAACCACATACACCGGGTAGCGTCACGACAAATCATCCCTTGTAAATATCCCCTTTTTGGACTGATCCCAGGCCACGGGCCGGGTCACGACTACCGTGATATCCCAGACAGCACCGGCCCGGTTCCCGAGTACCCCACAGCCTGGTGGGCGCATCATACATGTCGAGCCCCAGGCCCTGGAGTACTCGGGTATCATGCTCAGACGGTGTTTCACAGGGATGTCACGGGTGGCGGTGCCTGAGCCCGTGGCCTGGGTGACACTTCAATAAAGGGGTTTTGTACAGGGGATAAGAGTTATTGTCAGTGACGCCACCTGTAGTACCTGGTGACGGATCACCAGCGCCACAACAGTCCTCCGGAGGACGATGGTATTGTGGCACGGATGGCAAAGCTCCCTACAGGTGGAGCTGGGACTCTGGGCAGTGTAGAGAATAGGGGCAGCTTGGAGCGGGACTTGAGGCCAGGGTAGGAAGCAGTAGTCAGTCTATAGAGAGGCTGGGGACAGAGAGGAATAACGCACACACGCTGAAGAAAGTCTCATTTACCTTTTTACTGATGGTATGCACAGGTAAAGATGTCCAGAGCACTGTCGGGTGACCAGGTGCACAGTGAGTCTCCACAGCAAGTGGCGATAAGGCCTCCTCTGGTTCCCTGCTGTCGCTGAAGCCCTGTCTGTATGCAGCACGACCGGCCTCCTCACTGTCTC
>JARQOC010003624.1:0-15224 GCA_033576535.1 Allobates femoralis | reverse complement strand
GAGACGCCTCGCGAAATCTCTGGGGTTAACCCCTACAGCATGCTGTCTTCAGTTTTATTGCAAAAACCCTTGCTGAAAGATTCCCTTACAGGCCCATGACATATAAAATAATACAAAAAAATTCCAACCCTTTTGGGGGCGTGATAGAATTGGGGCCTGTGCTGACACTTTTTTTGCTGCAGTTTGGTCACCTATTCTAAACAAAACGGCATGTGTATCCAACCCCACAAAGTCTATGTGAATTCTGAAGTGCTGTGCTGAGAGGCTTTTTACTTTTGCATTTTTGTGGTCAGGACAAAATTGAACTGTAAATTATTAACGATGTCCTGCTCCCGCTGCCAGGCTGCTGGAAGCGGGAGCAGGCTGGTCTCCAAGGTACACTGCGGGTAACTAGGCAGCGCGCGCTGCCTAGATACCCGACGTGTACCTTAGTTACCAGCCTCCTCCGCTCACCTGGTGAGCGGAGGAGGCTGGTAACTAAGGTACACAGTCGGGTATCTAGGCAGCGCGCGCTGCCTAGTTACCCGCAGTGTACCTTGGAGACCAGCTCCCAGCGCTTGTGACAGGCGCTGGGAGCTGGAATATCGCTAGTCCCGGTGTCACACGCAGCGATGCTGCGTGTCCACCGGGCGACAATCGCCAGGTTTCAGAGCTGGTTCTGAAACCTGGCGATCATCAACCAGCGATTTATCGCTGGTTGATGCAGTATGTCACACGCGTCAATATCGCTGCAACGTCACGTGCAGCCGATATCGTGCAGGCGATATTGACGCGTGTGACACCCCCTTAAGAGACGCCTCGCTGACATCTCTGTGTTAACCCCTACAGCATGCTGTCTTCAGATTTCATTGCACAAACCTGCTGACAGATTCCCTTACAGGCTCATGTACATATGAATAATACTATTATGTCCAACCTCTTGGGGCAGTGATAGAATTAGGCTCTGTGCTGACACTGCTTTTTGCTGCAGATTTGTGTCACCTATTCTCACAAAACGGCATGTGTATCCTAACCCCAGCAAAGTCTATGTGAATTCTGAAGTGCTGTGCTGATGAGGCTTTTTATCATTTGCAGTTTGTGGTCAGGACAACAATATGAACGTGTCAATTATTAAAGTGTTTTACAGCCCTCCCAGCCATTGACAATAGTGAAAAAAACGCTTGACCACAAACTGCACCAAAAACACATGCGTTTTGTGGTGTTTTCCTTTCACAGGTTGCAGATTAGCAGCGTTTTAACTGCAGAATATTTGTGCACTTGTGGCACCCCAGGGTCCAGGCGTCACAGTGTCACTATCACCCCCGAGTGATGGTGTCCACACTTGAGAGCAACAGAAAGTATCCACACCAGGTTGAAATCGAACACCTTTCTGCCTCCAGGCCAGAAGGGGGAGACCAAGACCCGGGTTCAGGGTGAGCTCCCCTATAAATTCTGGTCTGAGGTGGAGCTAGTTAGTTCAGTTCCTAGGAGGACTGAGGAAGACATCCTGTGGACTGGTAGATGTGCTAAGCTCGTCCCAGGGTAGCTAAGCCTAGCATGAAGGACCCAAGGCAGGGGTCTGAGGAAGTGGAGAGCAGCCCGGGGAGCGGAGTGGTGCAGTACTCACCCCAGAGGAAAAGCGCCAAGAGCGGACACCAGAGTCCGAGGCTGTGCAGGGCCTAACGACCCGGCAGTGAATACCGGAAGGTAGGGAATTCCAACTTCCCAAGCCACCCTGTGCCTGGAGGCAAAGCAGCATAGAGAGTCCAGGAACAGCCACCTGAGACATGGGGCTAGAGAAGGACCCGAGTTGCCTGCGATACCGGCACCCAGCAGGAGAGAGGGCCAGCAGTTCAAATTAAGCAGCAGGAATCCGCAAACAAGCGCAGCAAGGAGGCCTCAGAAATTGCCGGACGAGGAGAACCCCGAGTTGCTCTCAGGTGCACGGACTCAGCTTAGTAACACCTGTCGGAATTACAGTGCACCAGTAAAAGGACCAAGGAACCAACAAACCATGAGTCTGTCTGTTGCTTTGCGCCACGGCATCCTGCACAGTACACCCTTACTACATCCACTGCCCTGGGGATCCGCTTCACCCGTGGGGTGCCTCTCCATCCCAGCTGCCCATCCATTGTCCCAGAGGTTCTGCAGCAGCGGTGGCAACTAATAGCCACATGCCATGGGTGGCGTCACGAATACCTATCCCTTTCATCCCTTTTCCCTACCAAGCCATAAATCCCTTAACAAGTGAACCCAAGGTCACGGAAGCCGGGTCTCGACCCCTGTGACTACCCAGAAGTTTATCAGCCCGGTTCCGAGTACCCGTGGGGGTGCATCGGTTCTGGCGTCACAAACAGGATATCGTGCCCAACATATACGGGTACGGTGTGCCACAATCTTTATTGAACTGTGTGTTTTTTACTGTCACCATTACTAAAGCGCAAAACAAAGAAACCCTGTCCCACCGGCGGAACTAAAGTTGTACATGTCCACGAAGTGAAGGACCGGGAGGGCTAAGATTCACTAAGGGGAGAAAAATGTCAAAACCGGTAACAGAGGAGCCCGCGCGGGGCGGCCGCAGCGAGCACGCGGTACCAAATGCCGTCCCAGTGGGAGAGGAGCACCTGCCGCCACAGCGGCACAAGCCATGTCACCGGTAATGCTGTTCCTAATGCCATATATGCCAGGGCCGGCGCGGTTGCCGCAATACTCAGGGGAAACAAATACCCCGACAGACTCCAGGGAGAGACTGCACAGTTATTATCGACTGTACCCCCTGATGGAAGATCAGCGAGTCAGTATACTAATGGGACAATTAACTGGTGCAGCCCAGTGGGAGGTAAAGTCCTGGCTGGACACTGATAAAGACACTGTTGAACATGTAATAGCCAGGTTGAAAGTTACTTTTTTTTTTTAAACAATAAGTTTTTATTGACATTTTCAAATAAAAGACATAAGGGGTCAAAGCCCCAAATAACAGAGCCAACAGGGACAAAACACACATAAAAAGCAAAAAGGTAAAGGAGGGTGAGGCATGGAAAGGGTGGGGGCGGGGGGATGGAAAGGGTAAGGGACATCTGCCAAAAGTTAGTTTCCAGAAATTGACGTAGCATGACCATAAAATACACTTATCAACATTCATCAAGACACAAAATGACTTTAGTGATAAGGTAGTGAAGACCAAAACTCAATAGCCATTACCATTGGGGAACAGGGAGAGCTGCGAGATGAGATGCCCATATCTCCCAATCATCCACAGCCCTGCGCTTGGAAGGCTTGTCAAGGGCCAAGTAATATTCTTGTTGGAAAATTAGGTTAACCTTATCTATCACCTCTCCCAGGTCGGGGGGAGATAAGCTTTCCATCTTTTGGCCAGACAGAGTTTGGCGGTAGTCAAAATAGTCACCGTGCCCCTAAGGTTGTGAGGGTACTTGTCTAAGAATATATTCAATATCGCCAGACAAGGTGGAATCTCCTGCTGGATCCCTGTGACAGACCCAATCAGGCTGCCCAACAGGGTCCAGAAGGGCACAATCCTTGGGCAAGACCACCACACGTGGGCTATTGAGCCTGTCTCCCCACACTGCCTCCAACAAAGAGGGGACAGATCATGGCTGAATTTTGGCAGCCTAGCGGGAGGCACATACCAACGCAAATGTATCTTCTTGACCAGTTCAAGATGATTAATACATCTAGAGGCGTTTCTTACGCCCACAATGCTCCCATCCCAGTCCGTCCCAGAGACAGACAAATTCAAATCAGATTCCCATTTTAACATGTACGTTAGTTTGGGAGGGATCTGGTGTAAAATCAATGCCCAATAAAGACATGAAAAACCTTTAGAAATAGCGGGGCCAGATGGTAAAAATTTTTGGAAAAAAGGTGAATCCAGAGGGGCCCCTCTGACCAGCAAATAATCACAGGAACAGAGGAATTTCCTCACCTGCAGGTACTGGAGGAAGGCGGGGCGGAGCAATGGGTACCTCTCAACGAGTGACCCAAAGGAGGGCAAAACATCCCCACTGAGCAACTCACCCAGGCTCTGCATGCCCCCCCCCCACCCTAAGATGCAGAGCTGGAATGCGCCATTTCAAAGCAGTGAGGGGGATATGAGAAGAGGGGAGGCAAGTCCACCTTCTTGGGGCTCCCCTCCATTAACTCAACAGCGTTTTCATGGTTTCCAACGGGGGGATCCAGTTTACTGGGGATAAGCTCTCACCGGCCAAAGCCACTTGGAGAGATCCACCCTCTGCAAAACATGACTCAATATGGACCCACTGCTTGTCCGTGGGAGGTTGCCACCACAATTTACCTCCTCTAAAATCACAACTCTATGGATTTCCAAAAAATTTGGGACACCCATGCCCCTGTTAGAGATGGGGAGAAACATCACTGAATTGGTCAATCTCTGATGTTTCTGAACCCAAATGTACTTATTTACTAAACTTGGAGTTTCTTTAGCCCACTTCTAGGGATAGAGATCAGAAGACAATGAAAGACATAGTGAATTTTGGGAAGGAGCATCATATTAAACACCTGGATTCTGGCAATCCAAAAGAAAGTATGAAGCGGGTGAGAAGCCATGTCTTTTGAGATGGAGTCAATTAAACGATCGAGGTTACGTCGGAGTAGGGATTTGGAGGGGCAGAGCAAAATGCTCAAGTAAGGAATTCCATCAGGTAAAAATGTAAACGGGTATTTCAACTTAAGCGCGGAGAGTTGATGCGAGGGGATTCCCACTGAGAGAATAACTGATTTGGAGGCGTTTAACTTATAATAAGAAATCAGTGAGAACCGAGTGAGAGTGTCGACTATCGCCGGGAGGGAGATGGAGATATCTGTGCACGTGATAATAATGTCATCGGCGTAAAGTCCAATCTTATGCATGGATGGCCCAACAGCTATCCCTTTGACCAGGGGTTTCCTGCGAATGGACACAGCCAACGGCTCAATCACCAGGGCAAAAATTACCGGCGAAAGCGGGCAGCCCTGACGAGTGCCATTAGAAATCCAGAAGACAGAAGAGAGAAAGCCTGAAACCAGGACCCTGGCATTGGGATTTGTATATAGAGCTAGAACCGCCGAGAGGAAAGGGCCATTCAAGCCAAATTTCCGGAGAACGGCCTCAAGATATCCCCAGTGTACCCTGTCAAGCGCCTTCTCTGCGTCCAGTGACAGGAATACATTGGAGGCGCCCGGCCTCTCAGCCAGCTCCACTAGATTAATCATGCGTCTAGACCCGTCTAGAGCCTGTCTTCCAGGCACGAACCCGACCTGGTCAGGGTCCATCAGGTCCCCACCACCTCCAGCATTCTATTAGCCAGAAGCTTGGAAAACAGTTTGAGATCACAATTTAGAAGAGAAATGGGCCTGTAGCTTCCTGGCTGGTCTGGGGGTTTGCCCGGCTTGGGAATTGTGACTATTGTGGCCTCCAAATTTAAGGGTGGAATTGAGGTAGTAGATTGCCAATTGTGGAAATTTCTGACAAGGAACGGGGCTAGGAGTCGAAGGAATTCTCTGTAGTATTCATTTGGCAGCCCGTCGGGCGTTTAGTGGAGAGGATGACGTCAATAACCTCTTGTATTGAAAATGTGGAGTTAAGTTTAATATTTTGGTCCGCGGAGAGCTGAGGGAGACTCAGGCCTTCCAAAAACTCATTTATGCCATCTGGGGAGGGCTGTGGAGTGAGAGGGTCCAATTTCAAATTATAGAGCCACTCATAATACTGAGCAAAAATAGCTGAGATTTTCACAGGGTTTTTCACCACCTTCCCCGAGGAGTCAATCATTTTTTTCAATAACGCTTTTCGCAGCTCTTTTTCTTAATCTCCTTGCCAAGAGTGCTCCAGCCCTATCCCCAGACAAATAATATGCAGTTCTAAGACGTCTGAGTTGTCGCTCATGTCCTAGTAGGAAAGCTCTAAGTTGCATCCTAGCTTCAAATATCAGATTGGAGCAGCGAGAAGAGGGATTTCATTTATTTTCCTCTTCTAGAGCCCTCAGCCTCTGGGTCAGGTCCAATCTCCTCTCATCTCTTTCTTTTTTGACCCATGAAGCTTTTTGTAGGAAAAACCCCCGAACAAATGCCTTATGGGCCTCCCACAAGGTGCCATCATCCACCTCCCCATTATCATTAAGAAGGAAGAATTCCCATAGGCCCCGCTTGACCTCCTCCACTAGGGACAGACTAACAGTAAGCTGACGTTTAGAGTCCACCTCCGCGGGGGGGGGGGAAAGGCCACGACCCTACTCAATCTCCAAGGATATCGGGGCGTGGTACGACCACGTGATAAGACCAATCTCCGCACAGACACAGGTCGGAAGTGAACAGTCATCCACCAGGAAATAATCAATTATCATGTACGACCTGTGCCTGTGTGAAAATAAGGTGTAATCTCTCTCCGCCGCGTGGACATATCGCCAAACGTTATGCAAGCGTCTCTTCCTACAAACCGTCTTAAGCTCACGACCCCCGCGGGTTCTTCCCCCAGAGCAATCTAGGCCCCCATCAGGCATCATGTTAAAATCTCCACAGACATATGTGAAGCCAATAGCAGCTTCAGTAACCTTGTCAAAAAAGGATCTTAGGAAATGAAGTTGTGCTTCGTTAGGAGCGCATACATTTGCGATGGTGACTGGTACCCCCGCTAATGAGCATTTCACTATAATGTAGCGGCCTGATGGGTCAGACATCACCTTCTGTAGGTGGGATGCGAGTATGCACGCCCCTGCTTCTTTCTGGGTACTGTTTGCAAAAAATCCCATGGTAAAATGGCTGTGGCGCATCCTAAAATTGTCTGCTGCAAGTAGATGTGTTTCCTGCAAACAAAGGACATCGGCTTTACAGCTCAATGCCTCACGCCAAAGGAAAGATCGTTTTGCTGGGGAATTTAAGCCCCTCACATTAAGGGAGACTACCTTCACACTCATGGGGAGTTACATAGGTGCTATATGGACAGGATATCTGGTCAAAGATGGCAGGGGGAACAAGAACAACAAACCTATACACAAAAACATTACACATACAACAACAAAATATGTAAACCTACAAGTAGACCAAAGCCTACGAAGGGGGGAAACCCCATGCCCTTAGCACCCCATCCAGTGATATATGGAAAGACCCAGGTAAAGGGTCTCTCAAAAGAGATCCAGAAACTCCAGACCTACAGAAAAGGGAAGGGGGGGATGAAAAAATGAAGCCAAAGAGTTTCTCAGCCGACCCGGACCATAAAAGGAAGAAAAGTCATAGTCAGCCAACTTTTTCCCATTCCTGGGCCACCGTGTGAGCTGGGGTGTTGGAACCTGAGCTGAAACGTGGAGGGGTCTTCTCGGTACACGAGTATAAGTTCCATTCTTTCAGAGCCCGACCCAGGCGACTAGGTGAGCAGAACACCTGAGCCGTGCCCTTGTAGCGGAATCTTATGTGGACAGCAAGTCCCTTGCTGTACATGAGGCCTTTATCCCGCAGAATCTTGCAGTATGGGATAAATTCGCGCCTCCCGGCCAGGGTCCCAGCTGATAAGTCCGGAAAAACAGACACCCCTGAGTATGGAGCCGCAAGAGTGAGGTGTAGTCTCATAGCTTGCAGAACGGAGTCAGCCATTTTAACCTTGCTGAAACTGACCAAAATGTCTCTAGGAAGCGACTTATTTATGTGAACAGGGTTAGGGATCCTGAAAGCTCTATCTATCTCCATGTCTCCCAGTGGAGTATCAGGCAGGACCATCTGCAGCATAGAATGTACTGTTCCTCTAAGGTCTTCAGAGTCCTCGGATTCAGGGATCCCTCTGATCCTGACATTCCCCTTCCTCAATTTATCATCCAAATCGCATATTTTCAGCTAAGCCTGTCTGAGTTCCCCCTCCATATGTCCATAGTCTGTGGCCAGCTCATTGTGAGCAGAAGCGTACTCTGCCATTTTTTCTTCTGTGTGGGCCGTTCTGTCACCCAGGGAGGAGATCTCCTTGCGTATCTCCCCCACAGATCCTGCATATCCTCCTGCAAGGACCGCCGGAGGGAGCCTAGCAGACCCCGTAGAGCTGTTTAAGCGGAGTTTCTTTCTCTCTTTCTCTATCTGCGCACTCCTCAGGGCTGTGGGAGGCGCGAGAGCGGGAGGTAGAGGATCTGGGAGCAGGCGCCATCTTGGCCGGGGAGAGCTGGGGCTGCTCTATAGGGAAAAAGTCTGTCACCTTTTTAATGTCCCCACGCTTCCTTGAAGAGGCCCTCGACATGCCTGGGTGTTGCAGTAGCTATCCGCCGCTGGTACAGCTCCAGGGTGGAGCAGGCAGACGTCTGGAAGATGCCGCTTGCCGGGTAAGATGCAGGAGCTCAGGCAGATGCGACCAGCACCATGAGCTTCCTGGCCACGCCCCCTGAAAGTTACTTTTGATACCAGTACCGCTGCAAAGGTGAAAACAAGATTCTTTGGGGGTAGGTAATAGCTACAGGTGAGTGCACGGGAGTTTGCATTAAATTTACAGGAAACGGTGGCGTGTTCTGGCCATGGAGAGAGCAGTTCACTAAAACCTGAGCTCCGTCTCCCCGGCCACTTTAAAGACTGTGTAGCGTCTTATTCCCAGCTCTACCGGCACCACATGCCGGGAAACGGAGGAGCAGGCACCTGGCTACCACCCCGGACCCTCCAATCCAGAATACAGGCACTATTACCCCCGGTACCTGCGGAGTTCTAACAGGCCCCCGGTCCCTGCTGCGGCTCCCAAGATGGCGGCGCTTGCAGCAACACAGCCCCTCGCTGCACACACTAAAGATGGAGGAGTGCACCTGAGCTTTTCTTCATGGACGCCCGCGGCTCCTAGCGCGCTGCCCAGCACTTCTGGACAGGAGGACACACACAATACTCAACCTGGTGAGTCCGGTGAGCCCGAGACCTGGGAGGGAGACATTATTGCAAAGGGAACAGCGCGCTCCCCCCTAGACAAACCTGAGGCTGGTGCTGCTGGAGGTGCTCTAATAGGAGGAGAAAGGGGAAGCTGCAGGGGCTCAGGGACTGAGGCCACAAAGGAGTATGGAGGGAACTGCATATTGGGACATACGACGGTGCAGAATCCCTGTGTGGCTTGTGGCCCTTTCATGGACTCTATCCAGGCTGCAAGTGGCATAGATAGAGAAGTGCATTACCAGGTCCGACCACCACAAGAGGGGCGCTGTACCAGGGTCAGATACCTCTCTCTAATGCCGGTTCTGAGACCCTAGAGGCAGGACCTGATTTTCTATCCCCTCAATCACCCCCCTCTGCGACCAAAGGGGACGGTACACCCTCTGATGCCTCAGTACCCCATGCTGACCCGACGAAGGATGTTGGAGATTCTCTGACCTCTGAGGGTGATATGTGGTAATCTTTTAAGGTACGAATAATGAACATTCCCACGAGGGAAGAACTGTCCGATTTCATCGCCAAAGTGGAGTCCTCCCTTAAGTCTACGACAACTTCACTACGAGGCGAGGTCCAAGTGATCTCTGACAAGTTATCCCAGACTGACACCACTGTTGAGGACTTAACTAAACGAGTCCAAGCACTTGAGGAAGAGGTGTCACTTCAGAGGTCCCAACAGGAAGCCTTCCTGGAGTCCATGGAGGATCTGGAAAATAGGGAGCGGAGGCAGAACATTCGGATTCGGGGCCTCCCGGAGTCGGTGACACCTTCTGAGTTGTGGTCCACTTTGAGAGACTTATTCAATTCTATCCGTAGCACCCCAGCTGACACGACACGGTCATTGAATTTGACAGAGCCCACCGATCCCTTGGCCCGGTTCCTCCGGAAGGAGCGCTGCCACGAGACGTTATATGCAGGTTCCATAGATACCAGGACAAGGAGGAGGTCCTTATCAAAGCAAGACAATGTGAGGATGTATCCTTCCTGGGATCCCAGCTGCAGCTTCTAGCCGATTTATCCAGACGGACCCTTCTGAAAAGGCGAGCATTGAGACCTCTTCTGGATCTCCTGCGTCGGAACCAGATGTTGTGTTCTTGGGGATATCCATTCCGCCTACAGGTTCGTCGTGGCAACCAACTAGTCTCCCTCTCCCATCCTTCGGAGATCCGTGGTTTCCTCCAGACCCTGGAAATACCTGATCCAGGCCTTTCATTTCCGGATTGGCCGTCCACTTCTTTCGATGGAATGCTCCAGTCAAGGTCTCGCTTGCCTTGGAACAACCGGAGGAGAAGGAACGGGAGAGGCAGGAACCGTAGACGCCGCAGACTCAGCGAGGAGAGCCGACTTGAAGATGGGTGACTTTTCAATTGCTTTTGTGTCACTGAGTGCTAATATATTCTCTTTTATACCACAATAAGTACAACGGGATTTTCACTGTAACGTTATAATATGCTTTGATGTTTTACAATGGTAATTCTCTTTCTATTTTAAGGATGTGTCTTACCCATTCCTCTCCATATCTTCATTCCCCTTTCCCGTCTTTCTCTTTCCCCTTTCCTCCCTACTGCCCTACTGACCTCTGTCATGATTCTATGGCCGATGATTTCCTATACTATTGTGTGGAGGCCTATGTGTAGGCTTTATATCTTCCCTTCCCCTCTCTTTTATCCCCACTCACGCTTGCTCCCCTTGCCCTCCCTATGCCCCTCACCTTTATTTTTGCCAACTCGCTCCCCCTGCCTCCCTCCCTCTCTATGATCCCTTATAATACTACAATAGGGTAATTGATTCCTAATTTTATTGTAAACTCACGGTATATGGGAAGGAGAGTTTTCCGTCCTGTTATATAGTGGGATGGGTGCTTCTATCCTTCCTTTTGCAATACGCCAATATTATTTGAATTACTAAATTGCCTACTAGCCGGAATGTTGATGCTATAATAGTGTTATGTTATTTAGTATTTTAATGCTTTCAGATGCAGGCCGGGGAGATGGTTATTCTCGGTCGCTTGAAGTTTACGTTTTTATTTACAATTCTGATACACTTGCATTCCTTAGGTTGAATACCTGGAGTCTGCAATTGTTTAAAGCTCCTTTCCAATTGGAAAGACAACCTTCCACGGGGACGTCACATCCCTCTTTGAGTGTGACGCTTCTGCAAAGAACATTCCCCACGTGACGGTATTCTTTGTTTTTTGTTAGTCCAACAGGTTTTCTTTCCTACTAAACTCCTTCTATTCTCTTCCCTCTTTTCCCCCTTTTTTTCTTTCTTTTCTTTTCTTCTCTGGGTGTTGTTTAGGATAACTCCCTTTTGTCATTGAGTCATTATCGGGTGGGATCGATATGGTGGG
This sequence comes from Allobates femoralis, assembly GCA_033576535.1. Lineage (NCBI taxonomy): Eukaryota > Metazoa > Chordata > Amphibia > Anura > Aromobatidae > Allobates > Allobates femoralis. The sequence continues at coordinate 4,003 of JARQOC010003624.1, read as the reverse complement.
CGGGTCCTTGAAGATTGGGTCCCTAAATGTTAGGGGTTTTAACACCCCCCAAAAGCGAAGTCACATCATCTCGGACATGCAGAGGAAGGGGGTGCAGGTGTTGTTCCTTCAAGAAACACATTTCAAGGAGGGCCATGTTCCGTCCTTTGGAGGGGGACAGTTTTCTGAGTGGATACATTGCGTGAAGCTGCCATATAAAATTCTGGATTCGGTGATTGACAAGGGAGGTCGTTACATCTTTCTCAAGTTGGTGGTTTCTGGAACTCCACTGACCTTAGTCAATTGGTACCTTCCTAACAGGGAGCAGACGAGGGTATGTAAATCCCTCCTGATGAAGTTAGCATATTTTGCTGAGGGGCGGGTTATCATCGGGGGTGACTTCAACTTTGCCCTCGACCCTTCCATCGACACCTCCTCTGGTAGAGGGGCGACTCCTCGTAAACGTGTAATGGCACTTAGGAAACTTTTGCGTAGGCTCCAGTTGATAGCTGTTTGGAGGATCCTTAACCCTGCTGTTAGGGATTACACTTTTTATTCAGGTGTACACGGCTTTTATAGTCGTATTGACCTGTTCCTGGTCAGCCATGGGATCCTTTCATGGGCACCCAAGGCCTCTATAGGCAATATTGTCCATTCGGACCATAGCCCCATCTTCTTGTCTATTGAGGTACCCGGCTTGGCTAGGAAAGAGTGGTTCTGGAGACTAAATAGCCACCTTCTAACCGAGGCAGTCTGTCTGGAGGAATTAAAATCTGACATCAAGACATTCTCTCAGACACATGCATCAGATGCATCCTCTCCATCCATTAAGTGGGAAGCCCTTAAGTGTATTCTCAGGGGAACGCTAATTAAACACGGGACAAGGATAAAAAAGCAGCAATCTGACCGGATGAATGAATTGCTCTCCCAGATCGGCGACTGGAGGTGGCACATAAGGCCTCAAGTAATCATGAGGTGTTGGTTGAACTAGCATCTAAGAGACTAGAGTTAAAGAACTTATTAGACAGCAAATATGACAGACATAAGAAAAGATCTAGGGCATATTTTTACAAGAAAGCCAATAGTTGTGGACGACCCTTAGCTAGACTTTTACATCCTCGAGGGGCCCTGCGTATATACCTTCCATAAAGATGCCTAATGGTAAGATGGTTCATCGCACGGAGGACATAGCAAAGGTATTCCAAAACTTTTACGCTGATTTATATGCCCTGAAGGGGAAATTTGCGGACATACATCCCGACGACCTGCAAGCGAAAATTCGGGCATACATTTCCGAGGTGAATATTCCATCATTATCTGAAGATGATATTTCGTCTTTAGAGAGTGACATCACAGAAGAAGAAGTGACGAATATGGTTAAGTCATCCCCTACATCTAGGTGCTCTGGCCCAGACGGTTACACTCCCATCTTTTACAAAATCCTAATTGAGGACCTGTTACCTCACATGCTTTCGGCATTTAAAGCGCTCATGGAAGGAGGCACCCTAACGCCGCAAGCCTTGGAGGCACACATTTGTGTGCTTCCCAAGCCAAATAAGGATCATTCTGAGGCGGCAAGTTATCGGCCGATATCTCTATTAAACATTGATGTCAAGATGTTCGCCAAGATATTGGCTGATAGATTATCTTTGAGGCTACCCTCGATTGTCCACCTTGACCAAGTGGGCTTTGTTAAAGGCCGAGAGGCGCGGGACAACATCATTAGATCTTTTCTCCTGATTGAGAAGGCTAGGATGTGGAAGTCCCCTCTATGTCTGCTCTCTATAGACGCAGAAAAGGCCTTTGATAGGGTCCATTGGGGCTTTCTGTGGGAGGCGTTGAAGCACATCGGCCTAGGTAGTAAATTTATGAATGGAGTTTCCTCACTGTACTCCTGTCCTTCCTCCAAGGCACGCATTAATAGTAGCCTTTCGGGTTCCTTCCCTGTCAGGAATGGGACAAGACAAGGTTGCCCATTGTCTCCCTTGCTTTATGTCATCGTCATGGAACACTTGTCGAAAGCCATCAGAGACAATGGAGGCATCCACGGGATTCCAGTGGGAAACACCCATCACACGACTGCTTTGTTTGCTGATGACGTCCTTTTGTATGTCACTCGCCCTTCGGAGACCTTCCCCGCCTTGTTACACGAATTCAACAGGTTTGGAGACCTTAGCAATTTTAAGGTGAACTATTCCAAATCCGAGGCGTTGAACGTCTCCCTGTCTGCGCCTGAGATGGTATCTCTTTCAAGGGGGTTCTCCTTCCGGTGGAGACCGCGTCACATCTCATACCTAGGTATACCTGCTGATGTGCATGAGGCCTTTCACTTAAATCACAATGTTCTTTTGGACCGAGTAGGGGCTTTATTGGAATCTTACAGACCCTTGAGGATATCTTGGCTGGGAAGAATTCATGTCGTGACGATGGACATTCTTCCGAGATTTTTATATGTATTCCAGGCGGTACCTGTTTGGCCGGACGGGGCGTACTTTCGCACCATTCGTAGATTGATCTCTAGATTCGTCTGGAATGGTATGAAACCGCGAGTGGGCTTCGGGGTTCTGGCCTCCTTGAGGGAAACTGGAGGGGTTGGGCTACCGGATCAGCGATGATATTGCTTAGCCGCCATTCTTTTGCGTCTGCTCAATTGGCGTTTCAAGGCAGACGTGAAACAGTGGATTCAGATTGAGCAGTCCGGTGGTCCTGTTCCTCTATGCCACCTACAGTGGATCCCAGTGGAGACCTTGACTCCTTCTTACCAATCGACCATCCTGACTGCTGAACTGCTGAAAGCGTGGCGAGTGGCATGGGGTGAATTGAACGGGAAAACACTGGTTAGTTCCCTGACCCCTATCTTCCTCAATCCGGCTTTTCCCCCGGGCATGACCCATCAGGCTCTCCTCTTGTGGCAAGCGGAAGATGATACCCGTGTGGGCCAGATTCTTTGTCGGGGTGAACTCCCTTCGTTTACTGACTTGCAGGCGTCTTACCCAGCCGCGAGGCTGAAGTGGTGGGAATATCTCCAACTTCGCTCCTTTGTGCGATCTCTATCACTCCGATGTGACCAGGATGATACATTATCTCCCCTTGAGAAGATATTTGTTTCCAAGCAGGGGCCTACTAGAGGTATCTCGGTCTTATATTCCACCCTCTCTAGAGCAGCGGTGATAGGAACTCATAGTTATCAGCGGGCATGGGAGACCACTTAGGAAGGACGATAGACGCTCAAGACTGGGAGAGGTGTTTTCTGATGTCTTATAAAACCTCAGGATCTTGTGAAGCACTGGAAAAGTGTTACAAGATACGCCTTAGATGGTATCTCACTCCGGACAGACTGCATCGGTTCTCCTCGGCCAACTCCCCACTCTGTTGGAGATGTGGCCTTGAAGTTGGTACCATGATTCATGTGTGGTGGAGTTGTTCCCTGATCAGTGACTTTTGGACGAAAGTATTACCGTAACTACAATCTTGTTACAGGCAGGCATGTGGAGGGTACCCCCGAGATGGCTCTGCTCTCTCTGCTCCCTGGTTCATGGAAAAGACAGAAGAAAGACATTCTTAGGTTCTGCCTCTGTGCTGCACGCAATGTGATCCCCCGACAAATTTGGGGGGAGCAGCTACCTCCTTCTATTCTTGAATGGTTCTCCGAGATGGAGTCCCTCAGACGGTTTGAGGAAATTTATGCTGACTTTTCTCAAACTCAAGCAGTGTATGTAAATACCTGGACAGAATGGATCCTTTTCAAGGAGCTCCTAACTTTGGTAACCTCTTTGCCTGAGTGGTGGAACGCCTGCACCGTTTCCGAACTATTACCTCCCTTTATTTTACACTTAAAAACACCTTATACATTCTAGTCCTTTTTTTTTTTTTCTTCTACCTCTTCCATTATTTGATTTACTTGTCTCCGCATTCCCCTCTATACTATTTCTATTCTCTACTTATTCTTGTTTCCTTTCCCTGGTTTATCGACTTACACTCTGGTATTTCCCCTTCCCCCTCCTGTTGGACTGACTTTAGTTAT
>JARQOC010003623.1:0-15231 GCA_033576535.1 Allobates femoralis | reverse complement strand
ACACACCAAAGTCTTTTGGGTATTTTTAACTGATGGATACGGGTTACACTCCCCGGGGTTGGGGGTGGGGTTTAACCCCTCCTGGGGGTTCACACAACATGTGTGGGCTTCCTTTCTCTGTCTTCTCTAATGGGGTCGGGTTTGGATTAAAATCCTGCCCGGGGGGGTTTTGGTGCGTTCAGGGGGAACGCTCCCCCTTTAAACTGCACTGGGGGCACTTTTAAAAGGGGTTTAACCCATCAAGTCTCCCCGGGGCTCTCGCAAATTTCAGGTAACGGGGGCTAGACTCCCGTTAGAAATGCGGTTCTCTGGGGGGCTGGGTAGCTCCACAGCTGGGTTCCATAACTAGGGGGGGGTTTGGGGTAATTTCTTTGTCCCAAAGGGAGGTGCTTTCTTTTTTCCCTACCTCAAGAAAGGGGGCCTCAGGGGCAGGTGGCGGTTTTGGGCCTAGTAAGCTCCAAAACCCGGGGGGAAAATTGCACTCCCACCCCCCGGTTTTTTCCCCCCCAAACCCCTTTAAAATTTAAAAAAGGTTGGCCCCCCTGGGCCAAAACATTTAAATTCAAAGGTGTTGTGGTTTGTTTGTAAATGTTCTTTGCTTTTAAAAGCTCCTTTCTTTCCCCAAGGGGTTTTTTGCCCAAAAAGGGGGCCGGGGTGCCACATTCCCCCTTATTAACTTTTTTTTCCCCCGGGACTGAAAAAACGTTTTTCTTTTACATCTTACCCCCCTAAACATTTTATAAACGTTATTAAAAAGGGATTTTCAGGGGTCTTAAGGAAAAATACAAAAATCACTGAAAAAACAAAAAAAGGGGAAAAAAAAAAAAAGCAGTCCACACGGGACAGTCCAAACGCCCCCAGGGTGGAAAAAGGGAAATTTTAGGTCACACAAACCGTACAATTTTCCAAGTTTAGGGAAAAAGGGGAAAAAAAGGGGTAAAGCCCCAAATACCGGGTTCAAAAATTTAAAACATTCCCTATGGTGTCTCCCGCTTTGGAGGCCGGGTCTAACCTTTTCACCCTACCAGGCACTTTTTGTCCCCAACTTAATATACTTGGGACAGAGCCAGTTCCTCCACCCTTCTGTACACTACTTTTTACAGTTTCTGAAACGGATACTATTTACATTCACTAACAGGTAATATGGTTCCACTACATTTTAAACCCATTCTCCAAATTTGCTTGAGGGTTGTCCTAATTACTACATGTGGATTTACGTAGTGTGGGTGTTTCAAAAGCTGATGGTGTAGTGTACGAAGTGGTTCTTTCTCTATTTCTGCTTTGTGGAATGCCATAGTAAGTGCGTAATCTATCTACTGGACTATCCTCTGTAGGTAGTTGTGTAGGATTCTCTCTCTTACTGTGGGACTAGCAAGGTTTGCTGATTACAGGAATCTCTGCTTCCAAAATAACAGGCTGCATCTCTTGCACTTGAGCTTGTTGAACTGGTTGATTTGGATATGGGTGATTTTCCACAGGCTCATAGAAGTGCATAACTGGTATGATGAATGCACCATTGCATTGTGGCCAGTCGGCTGGTAAATATCCAATATCTGTATGGACGAGATTTTCTTTAGATTCTTCACTTGTAGTTACTGTAGGGTAACTGGTTACTTGAGGTAGTAACTGTGTTGGACATTTCTTTAAATGATCCCTTGAGACAGTTGTGAAGGTAATTCCTTGATCTTTGCTGATAACTGCAAGTTTTGGAATTGTCATACTGTGATGGCATAATTGTGTAGGGTTCAGATTCCCAATTGTCATCTAATTTGTTGTTTTTTCTTTTTCTTTTTAGCACTAAGTCACCTGTTGCAAAAGGTTCTGCTGAGGCGTGCTTGTTAAAGTCTTTTCTTGTTTGGTTCTGCTGATGTTCAGGGATGGGCGAATCTACTCGCTAGGACTCGTTACTCGACGAGTAGTAAGGGACTCGCAGGACTCGGTACTCTGCGAGTTTCACAGTGATTACTCGCACAGTAAACGAGTCCAATGCAAATCAATATCAATCCTAGTTTTGTCAGAGAGCTGACAAAACTAGGATTGCCTTAGACTCGGCTACTGTGCCAGTGATAGCAGGGAAACTCGCAAAGTAACTGCTGTTACTTTGCGAGCCGAGTCCAGCTGTTTTCTCTGTGCAGGCTGCCGCAGCTCCAGGGTCCTAGAGCCCGCCTGCTCACAGAGATGATGTAGCAGTGCTGAGATTGTTCTCAGTCTGCTCATTCCCTGTGCATAGACATCTATATCTATGCACAGGGGATGTAGCAGAGAGGACATCGCGTTTTGGACTACGTCGGACTGAAGAGGATTTTTTTAATTAAAGATGGAGTCCCTAATGGCTTTTTTTTTTATTTCTAATAAAAAATTTTCTCTGTGTTGTGTTTTTTTAACCCTTTATTGGAGATTCTTATGGCTGGGTCAAACGTGGCCTGACATTAAGAATCTCGGGCTTAATACCAGCTTGCATAACAAAGCTGGTATTAACCCCTTTATTACCCAGCGTGCCACCGCCACCAGGGCCGCTGGAAGAGCGGGGTTCAGCGCCAGAGGATGGCGCTTCAATGAACGCGCTATCTTCTGGGGCAGCTGCGGGCTGCAATTTGCAGCGGGGGGTGCCCAGAAAGCTTGGGCCTCCCTGCGCTGCGGATTCCAGCCCCCAGCTGCTTAGCTGTACCTGGCTAGACATAGAAATTGCGCGGAGCCCCACGCATTTTTTTATTATTATTTCATGAAATTCATGAAATAATTAAAAAAAAATGCGTGGGGCTCCGCACAATTTCTATGTCTAGCCAGGTACAGCTAAGCAGCTGGGGGCTGGAATCCGCAGCGCAGGGATGGCCAAGCTTTTTGGGCACCCCCCGCTGCAAATTGCAGCCCGCAGCCGCCCCAGAAGATGGCACGTTCATTGAAGCGCCATCCTCTGGCGCTGAACCCCGCTCTTCCAGCGGCCCTGGTGGCGCTGGCATGCTGGGTAATAAAGAGGTTAGGGCCAGCTTTGTATTATCAGCTGGCCCTAAGCCGAAATTTATGGCGGTCACGCCAATATTAGACATGACCGCCATGAATTTCTATTAAATTGTTTTAAAAAAAACACAACACAGAGAAATTTTTTTATTAGAAATAAAAAAAAAAAGCCATTAGGGACTCCATCTTTAATTTAAAAAAATCCTCTTCCGTCCGACGTAGTCCAAAACGCGATGTCCTCTCTGCTACATCCCCTGTGCATAGATATAGATGTCTATGCACAGGGAATGAGCAGACTGAGAACAATCTCAGCTCTGCTACATCAGGCAGCAGGCGGGCTCTAGGACCCTGGAGCTGCGGCAGCCAGCACAGGGGAGACTCTTATCTGTGCGAGTTTCCCAGCGATTACTTGCAGAGTAAACGAGTCCAATGCAAATGAATGGCAGAGACTCTGACAAAACTAGGATTGCTTCAGGCTGAAGCTTCCGAGACACATCTGTGATTTGTAAATCGCACACTACTCGCTATTACTCGCTTCCCCATTCATTAACATTGGACTCGCTAGACTCGCAACGAGTAGCGAGTCCCGGGCTCGGACTCGCTAGAGTCAAGCGATTCCGAGTAATTTAGGATTCGCCCATTACTAGTTCAGGTTTCTTTCTACGCTCTCTTGTACTTTGTGGTACTGTTCTTGGCATTGACTGATCCAATCTTCATCAGAAGAATCTTGTGTGGGTTCAATGGTTCCCATCTGTAAATCAATTGGTAATTTACCTGGTCTTGCTCGCATCAAGTAAGCAGGTGTATAGTTGGTTGAACTGACAGGTATGTGGTTGTAGATATCCACAAGGTCTGGAAGCTTTTCAGGCCATTGGTTTCTCTCTTCAACTGGTAAGGTTTTGAGCATGTCAATGACAATGAGGTTCATTTTCTCACTAAACCGTTGGTTTGTGGATGATAAGGTGTGGTTCGGATCTTCTTACACCCATATAGCCCTAAGAATTCTTGAAACAGAGCTGATTCGAAGGTTGGCCCTTTCGTCAGTCAAGACTTGGTCTGGATACCCATGGGGGCGACAGAAGTAACTCTGGAATGCTTTGGTTGCTAGCTCAGCAATTAAGTCCTTAACTGGCACTACTACCAGGAATCTTGAATAGTGGTCAACATGGTGAGAGCGTAAGTATACCCGGTACGACTTGGGGTTAGCTTCATGTGGTCGAGAGCAACTATTTCAAGGGGCTTCGTGATAACAATTGGCTGCTACGGAGCTTTCTGAGTTAGATGCTCTTTCCTTCGAAGGTGACATGGTCCACAGTTTTTACACCACTTGTCAATTGAGCCTCGCATACCGACCCAGTAGAACCGATCTTTCAGGAGTCTCTCCAGCTTCTTCCATCCAAAGTGTCCTGCATCGTCATGGTAGGCTTCAAGGATCATTTGGACTTCAGTCTTGGGGACCACAATCTGCCAGATGAGCTCATGTGTTCTGGGATTCAGATACCTTCTGCATAGTTTACCTTGGTAGACAAACAACCTTCCTTTCTCTTTCCATAGGCGTTTAGCATTTTGTGAGGCATCAGGGTCCATGCTGGTGTGTTCTTGAGTTATCAGCTCTCTTACCAAGCTGACATCTGGATCGTTAGCTTGAACCTCCTTCCAGTCATGGTGAGGTAAACGGTTCACGGTCCTCTCTGGTTCGCCTGATGACACGTTGCTGTACTCGTATGGTGGAAAGCAGGTAGTTCAATCTCCTCCAAGTCATCTATGTCTTCTCCCTCTTCAGGAAGGTTAGGCATTCTGGACAGGGCATCAGCATTGCCGTTCTTGTGACCTGCCCGGTACTTTACAGTGAAATCATAGTTTGAGAGTCTTGCTACCCAACGCTGCTCTAGGGCTCCCAGCTTTGCAGTCTCTAAGTGGATTAGAGGGTTGTTATCAGTGAAAGCTGTGAACGGGGCGGATGCCAGGTAATGCTTGAAACGCTCTGTGATTGCCCAGACCAGGGCCAGGAACTCTAGCTTGAAGGAGCTGTAGTTCTCCAGGTTTCTTTCTGTGGGACGGAGCTTTCTGCTGGCGTAGGCTATTACCTTTTCCTTCCCTTGTTGACGTTGAGATAGGACTGCTCCTAAGCCTTCATTACTTGCATCAGTGTACAGTAAAAACGGGAGATTGTAATCAGGATAGGTCAGGATCTCGTCTCCTGTTAGAGCATCTTTCAGCTTCTGGAAGGATTTTTCCTGTTCTGGTCCCCAGTGGAACGGGGGTCCCCTTATCTTGCCGTTTTTGGATTGACCTACTAAGAGATCTTGCATGGGTGCTGCTATCTTGGTATAGCTTTTGATGAATCGTCGGTAGTACCCGACCAATCCTAGAAATTGACGTACCTCTTTGTGAGTAGTTGGTGCTGGCCAGTCCTTGATGACGGTTACTTTATCCGGGTCCGGTGCTACGCCTTCGGCACTAACCACATGTCCTAGGTATTGGACCTTGGGTTTCAGCAGGTGACACTTGGACGGTTTCAGTTTCATTCCGTATTTGGACAGTGACTCGAACACTTCACTCAGGTGCTGGAGGTAATCTTAATAGGTCTAAGAGTATACAATGACATCATCAAGGTAAAACAGCACAGTCTCAAAATTCTTGTGGCCCAAACAACACTCCTTCAGTCTCTGAAATGTTCCTGGGGCATTGCACAACCCGAATGGCATACTATTGAACTCGCAGAGCCCCATAGGGGTCATGAAGGCTGTCTTCTCACGATCCTCCTCTGCAATGGCAACTTGCCAGTACCCACTAGTAAGATCTAATGTGGAGAAGTAGTTGGAAGATTTGAGTGCAGCTAGTGACTCCTCTATGCGGGGCAATGGGTATGCATCCTTGTGTGTGACTTTATTGATTTGCCTGTAGTCTACACACATCCTCATACTACCATCTTTCTTTTTAACCAGGACTAGTGGTGCTGCCCAGGGACTACAGCTATCCCTAATGACTCCTGCATTTTTCATGTCCTGAAGCATCTCCTTTGCTTTTTGGTAGTGTGTGGGTGGTATAGGTCAGTACCTCTCTTTGATAGGTGCATGGTTGCCTGTGGGGATATGGTGTTGTACCCCTTTAATCCTCCCAAAGTCGAGTGGGTGTTTGCTGAACACTTGCTCATACTCCCGAACTACCCGGTATACTCCATTTTTCTGGTGAGAGGGTGTGTTGTCAGTTCCTACACTGAGCTCCTGACACCATTTCTCTAACTGATCTTTGGAGTGAGGGGGTTCATCAGTGACTGTTTGGGAAGATGATTTTACTTCAATTACAGCATTATTTTCAACCTGGTACAATTTTGCAACAGTTGCATATCTTGGCAGTTTGACTTCGTCATCACCATAATTTAATATGCATACAGGGACTCTGAGGGGCACTTCGGCTGTTTGACGATGCACCCTGACTGAGGAGCCTGTTAAGGGTTAACAGAGCCGAGCAATGTTTCTCACTTCACTGTGTGAGGGGCGGTGCTATTCTCCTCACAGAGTAAGCCCCGCCCCTTAGGTATATAAGGAAGGTTTTTGGCGGGCAGCTGCAGTCCCTCAGCTGAAGACCCGGGGTAACGTGTTGTTACTGCCGGTATCGAGCGTCATGGACCCGCTGGTAAGTGCTGTCAGGGAACGAGTCGCCCGTGAGGGAAATGCTTGGTTGGCAACATTATTAAGTGTGCCTGGTGCTTCTCTCATGGGTGTCCCTTCGGCGGCGCCGGGGGAGAGGCTTTCCTCCAGGATTTCCCGCCCGCCATTACGCCTCAACCTTGCAGCCAGTGAAAGTGGAAGTGGACGTAGAAGAGATACGCCTGCTCCTACTAGGTTAACGCCCCCAGCTTTTCAGTCACAGGCAGTGGGAGGTACAGACCGTCACCTCAGAACTCTTCAAGCTCCTGCTTGCCCCACGAATTCTGGTGGTTTTTCACTGGATTCGGTGCCCATTGTTTTACCTCAGCAGGTTGTCAGTGTGTTGGGCAATAGTGTACAGGACTTGGAGAGGACTTTGAATATGGGAGGAAGTGGTAGTGCCAGCCGTGCCAGGTCAGGAGAACAAGGGGTTTCTAGTTCTATGGCCTCAGTACAGACAGCCGGGAACCCTGTTGTGTTCCCAAGGCCCCGCGGGGAGCAACCCAGGAATGTCTTACAGGGCCAGCAGCAACTGTCCAGGATATGGCTCAGCTCCAGCGGCTTTCTCAGGATTCTGCCCGAGGGATGGATACAGCAGCGCCGGGTCCGCCAGCCCATGTTCAACATGAGGGGACTAATAGCCGGGCTGTGAGTGTTCGTCCAGCTTCACCTCACAGGGAGCGTAGTGTCCATAGTGGTAGGAGTAGGCGTTCTCATAGTGATAGACGCAGGAGTAGTTATAGGTCACGGAGGAGTCGTTCTAGGTCACGGAGGAGTCGTTCTAGATCTCGCAGGAGCAGGTCAAGGTCTCGGAGGAGCCGGAGCAGATCAAGATCTCATCGTCGAAGTAGTAGGCGCCATTCGAGGCGTAGTATTTCTCGTTCCTCCTCAGGTTCACAGAGAATTGGAAGTCCTAGTCCACATCGGAGTTCGTCAAAGGCCCCAGAAGCAAGAGGTCCGGATGTCCAAGGGTCGGTTCCGCCACCGGTGTTGCAAGGAGGGGTAGGGAACCCATCTGCAACGTTGCAGTCCGGTGAGAATTCTTGTTCTGGGCTTGAAATGGTTACGGGCAGTCGCCTGGGGTTGCTGAGGTTTTAAGGAATCTTTTGTCTGGTAAGATTTTTATTAACCCTAAGGTTCTTCTGCCTCGCCCTGAACCGATTCGCCCTGATTTACATAAGGGCACTTGTTATTGCGGTGTTCCTTTGCTAGGATCTCATTTAGATACAGAGACATACCAAAAGATCTGGGCAAATGAATACATTGATATTTTGGTCCCTGATATCTCCTGAGCAAAGCACTGTGGACCGTGAGCGTAAGACAGCTGACAGACCTTATGAACGTAAGCCTAAGGTTGCAAAGACAATGAATAATTGGCTTCAGGCTATATGTGTTTTGGGAAGCGTTATGGGTCAGCAACACCCTGAGAGATGTTCAGAGTTATTTACATATGTAGACACGATATATAATTCATACAAGCTTCATGGTGGATCGGCGTGGTGGAGGTACGACGAAGACTTCCGACGCCGGTTGGCTCTGAACCCTACGATGGGGTGGAACGTAAAGGCTACGGTTCATGGCTGCGTTTAATGATGTCTCAGAAATCCTCCCAGCCCTTTTCATCTTCGGCCACCCAGTCGGGTACTACCCCCGGCGGGGTGGCCGTCCGGCGTCCAGGATGCTGTTGGTTATTTAATGACGGACACTGTCGTTTTCAATCAGCATGTCAGTGTGTGGAGGCCCCCATATTGCACAAAAGTGTCCCAAACAGCAGCCCAAATTAATATCGGGAAAGACCTCTTCTCAAGGAGACCCCAATGACGCCAATGAGCGTCTCCGCGATGGCTCCTTGGCTAAGTCGGTACCCCAATAAAAAGGCAGCTGAAATATTATTATATGGATTTTCCGAAGGGTTTTTATACCTTTTCAGTTGTCATGGTCAGGCACGTTTGCCCCTAACCTAAAATCTGCTAGGGAGCACCCTCAGGTTTTGGCTTATAAGCTTTCAAAAGAAGTGTCGCTAGGTAGGATCCGAGGTCCTTTTCCTTTCCCCCCCTTTTCAAATTTAAGGGTCTCCCCGTTAGGAGTTGTGCCTAAAAAGGACCCTGGGGAATTCAGGCTTATTCATCACCTATCCTATCCTGCTGGTTCGTCCGTGAATGACGGAATTCCTTTAGAAGATTCATCCGTGTCTTATGTGTCATTTGATAGAGCAGTTTCTTTAGTTCGGGATGCAGGCCCCGGCGCCCTTTTAGCTAAGACTATGTGGCGTCGGCTTTTCGCCTCCTTCCTGTGCACCCAGATTGCCATCATTTGTTGGGTTGCTATTTTGATGGAGGTTATTATTACGATACATGTCTGCCTATGGGGTGCTCCATTTCGTGCCAATTTTTTAACTTTTTAGCACTTTCTTGTATTGGGCCGCCCAGGTGTCCTCCGGTACTCGGTCCATGACGCACTACTTGGATGATTTTTTATTTGTCGGTCCCTCCTCTAGTGACGATTGTTTTCGTGCCCTTTCTTCTTTCCAGAATTTATGTGTACAGTTTGGGGTTCCTTTGGCTCCTGAGAAGACTGTCGGCCCAGTGACACAATTGTCGTTCCTGGGCATTGAAATTGATTCAGTGGCCATGGTGTTCCGGCTCCCGAAGGAAAAAATTGTGAAATTGACGTTGCTCATTGACGGGTTTTGTTCCTCAAAGAAGGTGATGTTGTCTCAGATGCAATCCCTTCTTGGATCCCTGGCTTTTGCATGCCGGGTCATGCCCATGGGAAGGATTTTTTCTAGGCGGTTGAGCTTGGCCACAAAAGGGGTCTCGGTTGCCAGTCATAGAATTCGATTAACTCGCCCACTGAAGGACGATTTGTTAGTTTGGAAATATTTTTTAGCAGATTATAACGGTCACACGTGCTTTCAGTCCCCGGAAGTTTCTAGTTTCGACATCTCATTGTTTTCTGACGCTGCAGGATCATCCGGTTTTGGAGTCATTCTGGGATCGCACTGGTGTTGTGGGCAATGGCCTGATGATTGGTCCTCTGCTGGTTGGACAAGGAACTTAACGTTGTTAGAAATGTTCCCTATTATTGTAGCTGTTTCTACCTGGCCATCTATTTTGCAGAACCGGCGTATTTGCTTTTGGACGGATAATTTGAGTGTTGTTCAGGCCATTAATAGATTGTCTTCTTCTTCACTTCCTGTGATTCGTTTGATACGTTTCTTGGTTTTACAATGCTTGAAATTCAATATATGGTTTAAAGCTAGGCATGTCCCAGGGGTTGAGAATACTATTGCTGATGCATTATCTCGCTTCCAATTTCAGACGTTCAGGGAGCTGCATCCTTCGGTGGACCCGGTGGGTTCGGATTTCCCGGAATTCGTTTGGACGCTTCCATCGGGCAGCTGATTCCGTTATTAAGAGCATCTCTTGCCCCGTCCACTGGAGGGCATATGGTAAGGCATGGGGGGAATGGTTGCAATTGCATATGGAGCGGGATCCGGGAGTGGCTTTGATTACAATTTACAGGATATGTTTCAATATTTGGCGTTTTTATGTAAGAATCATTTGTCGGGTGGTGCTGTTCAAAATCGCTTGTCTGGACTTTCTCTTCAGTTTAAGTTATTGGGGGTCGAAGACCTGACAAAACATTTTTTGGTTTCCCAAATTGTAAAAGGTTGGAAAAGGGAGGGAGGGGTTATTGAGCGGCGGTGTCCTATTACGTTCGAATTTTATCTTTGCTAATTGATGTTTTACCCTCGAGTTGCGGGTCAGAGTACGAAGCGTCCTTGTTTGCATCCATTTTTTCCATCGCATTTTTCGGTGCCTTGCGGGTTTGTGAGATCGTTCCTCGGTCTCGGGGACACGAAGGGGGCCTTTTACATGACGACGTTGCCTTGGAGGATGGTCGCCTTCATATCCAGATACGTCGTTCCAAAACGGACCAGCGGGGAATAGGAGTATGGTTTCATCTTTTTGCTATAAATGGGTCTGTGTGCCCAGCTTTTCTGACCCAGCGTTTTTTGGGGTTACCAAGCATCCTCCCCCTTTTTCTTTTCTCATTTTGATGGATCCCCAGTTACGGGGGCACAGTTTAAATTTATTTTGAAACGATCACTGTTAAATGCCGGCCGTTCTCCGGCCGAATTTGGCACGCATTCGTTTAGAATCGGAGCTGCGACGGAGGCGTCGCGGGCCGGTTTATCCGACGATGCTATAAAACGGGTTGGGAGATGGCGTTCTGACTGTTTCCGGCGTTATATTCGCCCTGATTTGATTAAAAAAAAAAAAATTTCTTTGAAAGAATTATTTCATAGAGTACTGAAGCATTGATATTATATAATCGTTTTCTTGGGTTATGTTTGATATGATATGTTTATTAACTCTTTTTCTTTTAGGTGTATGTAATTGGTTGTCAGGTTCTGACATTTTGCTTCTTTTAGATAACGTCCGTCCCAGCGTGTGGATTTTAGGACATTCCTATGTCTTTTGGGCTGCTCAATGAGCTGAAGTTCGGCCGGGAGGTCGAGCACTAGGATTCCATGATGTCGAAGTCAATTGGAGAGGGTTTCGTGGACTCATATGGTCGCAGGTCCTCCCAGAGGTGGTAAGGATTTCCAGGGTCGCCACTGGCCCTGTCGTCCTTGTTGTTCATGCCGGGGGTAATCACCTCGTCCATACCCGCCTTGGAGAGCTCCTCGCTTTTATGAGGTCAGACATTGATAAGTTTAATAGTTTTTTTTCTGAACTCTGCTTGGTATGGTCTGAGGTCATCTCCCGGGTGGTGTGGCAGGGCGCCAGGGACGGGGCGGCTTTAGAAAGGTCGAGACGCACGCTGAACGCTAGAATTTCGCGTTTTGTTGCGCTTAAGGGAGGTGTATCAATTCGACATTTTCAACTAGAATCGGACAGTAGACGTTTGATGTTATCGGATGGAGTTCACCTGAACGAGATTGGTCTGGACATATTTCTCTCTGGATTACAGGATGGTATCGAGCAAGCCCTTCGTTTAGTTTCGGGGGGGTCGCAGCTCAGGGGCACCCTTTCGCTCCTCCTTGGCGGAAATGGGTAATTGGGATTAAAACAACCCGGGCTAGATGGCTAGTTCCGGTATCGTTTTAATCACCCAGGATCGAGGCGAGTTTATGCCTACGCTGTGCTGCGGCCATAATTTAATTTTGCCATGTAAGAAAGATAATGAGACGGATGTTACCAATACCGCTCAATAAAGTTTTGAAATGTTATTTGGTTGTGGAGTATTATTGCTCGGCGCTAAAGGGGTGTGATCCAGGTCTCATCAGTCTCCCTTTTCTCACGTCGACCAACCCCCTGGCTTTCAAGAGCGTAGGACTACTATCAGACATTACAGGTTCTACTACAGCTTGGTAGTCCTGCCCTCTGAGGCCTATGGCTGCTCGACACTAGATCATTATTTCACTTCTGGGTGGTACCACAATTGGAATGGGATCTGTGACCTGTACTCTGCCAATTTCACCATATGACAATGGTACCTGTTGTTGATAGACCAGAGCTCGGATCTGCTTTTGGATAGCTCTCTTCTCTCTGGATCTGTAAGAACAACACTTCATCGATGCATTTAACCATAACATTAGTACCCAGTATTACATGGGGATCCCTGTCATTTGGTTTGTCCTGAACCACTATGATATCCTGGTTCTTCAGCTGCACCCTCCCCACCTTAACTGTAGCTTCCCACTGCCCCTCTACTGTAACTATTATACCATTAGTGGCTTCAATGTTCAGATCAGGGTGAGGGGGCTCTAGCTCAACATCTGGCCAGAACCGCTTGTAAAGGATATACGGGATGGTTGTCACCTGGGATCCAGTGTCTATCAAGGTGGAGGTAGCGATGCCATCAATGACGATTGGTAGGTATGGACAGTCTCCTACGTACTTGTATTCCCAGTTGGTTGGTCTACTCTAGGGGTTGGCCCTCCTCGCCCAGGGGTTGCTCGTTTAAAGGACGGGATTGCTGAGTACGTCCTCCTCTGTCACTCTGCTGACTGGCGCGGCGTCTATCAGGGCTGCTACGATCTGCAGGTTTTCCTCGCGGCGGCTGTGTTTTTCTCTTCATCCACGGGACATCATTGGGGCTGTCAGCGAGCTGGATCTTGTCCGATGACCTTGCATCTGTCTTGGGTCTTCTCACAGCTTGGAGCTTGGCCATGTCCTTCATCAGCTGCTCTACATTAGCACACAATTGTTCAAACCGGTCAGGTGTTATAGTCTGTGCACTAGACTGAACCGCAGGGGGTGGAGATGCTGCTGCCGGCACGGAAGGGGTGTCAGTATACTGCTGCTGTGAAGCGGGATCAGGCACTGCGGAGAGCCTAGTCCCCACACTGTTAAGTCTCTCAAAGTGTCAAACTCTGCGCCAGGATTTTGCATGGACCACCAGCTTGCTTGCTTTCTATCCTCAGATAGTTTGAGTCCTACAATAAACTGTCCAATTAACGCTTTGTTCTTATCTCTGACACCATCAGGATCGACTTGCTTTAACAGTCTTAGTGCTTCTTGCAAGCGCAGGAATAATCTAGGACACTTTCCTGTGCCCCTTGGTTACAATGATAGAACGACAGTCTTAATTCAGTCTCAGTATGACGTTCAAAAACCCGGGTTAACTTAGCGAATATCTGCTCCACACATTCCTGAGTTTCTATAGGCCAGTTTCGGCTCTGCAGTTCGGCTGCGCCTGTTAACTGTCCCATGATAACTGAAGTTCTCTGCTTACCGGTCATAGCGTACATGTCCAGCACTTGGCATATCTTCCTCTGGAATGTCTCCAAGGTACTGGGTGTACCGCTGTACTTGGGTAACCAAGTCGCATTCGGAACGTAAGGCAGGGATATTGGCATAATCGGAGCGGGTTGTTGTAGCATACCGCCGGCGTGTTGCTGTCTGTCTGGAGGTATGTTTAGCTGACGTGCGGGGGTACCGCGTTGTCAGGATCCGGGTTACTCATCCTCGCTCCCCCTTAGTTAAGCGCGGCCAGTCCTTTCGGTTTCAAACAGAAGTGTCGTCCTCGCGGTGAGGAGTGAGGCACCATGGGAGTTTCCGGTTCCTGCAGCGTTCAGGGGAAGTCGTCAGAGCGTGGGGCGGGGCCTATCTTCGCGCCCTTTGTACAGTAACGCCCCTTCTTTTCCCACCTTCTGCGCAGCAATGGCGGTTTCAAATATACAGTTCGATATTTACAGTCATTAAATAGCACACAATACCCGTTAAGGAACGGGCCTGCTCGTACCCTGTTCGTGACGCCAAATTCTGACTCACCATAGCCGGGTTCTGCACTTCACAGGCGTCTGCTTCTCCTTGTCACGGAACCGCGCCTGCGGCTGTGGGGCCCGGTGGTCCAGATCAATGGGGGGAATGGCTGAACAGTTAAGGGGTTAAATCTTTCGTGACGCCACCTGTGAGAGTTTCGGTGATGTCCACCGGCGCTGCTGGGGCCTCTGGGGGATGGAATGCAGCAGGATGGGACGCTCCCCACAGGATGAGCGGGAGTCCCCGGGGCCTAGAGCTGCGCAAGATGTTATGAGGCAGCTTAGTTCGGCTGTTGTTAGATCCAGGAATTAAAGCGCAGACACACTAAAGTCTTTTAGGTACCTTTACTGATGGATAGCAGGTACACTCGGACCGGGTGAGGATGAGGTTAACCCTCCTGGAGGTTCACAGCAAGCAGTTTGTAGGCTTCCTTTCTCTGTCTTCTCTAATGAGGTCGGGTGGATGTGGAATCCTGCCTGGACCGGGTTGTGCGTTCAATGGGACGTGCTTCACCTGGACTGCACTGAGGGCACTGTTAAAGGGTTAAGCCGGATAAATGCTCTCCCCTGGGCTCTCGTCGGTAGGTGCTTCAGGTGAACAGGGGCCTAGACTCCCTGTTAGAAGTGCTGGTTCTCTGTAGTGGCTGGGTAGCTCTCACAGCTCGGTTCCAGTAACCGGATGATGGGGGAGAGTTAGGGTAACTCTGTTGTCCCTAAGAGGTGCTTTCTCCTTTCCTCTGACCCCAATTGCAAGGGTCTCTCACTGGGCAGGTGTGCTGGTTTGGGCCTAGTATAGCTCCAGAGCCGGTGGATGCACACGTCCTGCAGCTCTTCTAGTGTCTGCACACTCTGGTGTTTCTCCCTCCAAGACCTTATTTATAGGGGGAACTGGCTCAAAGTGACCAGTGGAACTCCCTCTAGAGGCCTGGGGTGAGACAGGTGTTAAAGGTGTACTAAGGTGTTGTGATTTGTTTGTGAGTGTTGATTTGCTGTTACTGCTCCTTTCATGTCCCAAGGGTTCTGTGGTGCCCAACAAGGTGCCAGGGTGCCACAATATCACTGTGTATTATATCTAACTCTGTGACATCACTGTGTATTATATCTACTCTGTGACATCACTGTGTATTATATCTACTCTGTGATATCACTGTGTATTATATCTACTCTGACATCAAAGTGTATTATATCTATTAAGTGACATCACATGTGTATTATATCTACTCTGTGACATCAATGTGTATTATATCTACTCTACAAAATCACAGTGTATTACATTTATGTGACATCACTGTGTATTATATCTACTCTGTGACATCATTGTATTATATTTACTGTGACATCACT
>JARQOC010003622.1:0-15238 GCA_033576535.1 Allobates femoralis | reverse complement strand
CCACGAGCCTCCCCCCAATCGTGATGTCACCCCCCCCCCCATTTTAGATCTATTAGGAAAACCCTTTTAGTTATATTTTTAAATTTTATATTTTAAGCTATTGTGACATGTCTTTTTTTTTTTTTTTTTTTTTTTTATTATTGTGAAAAAATTTCCCTAGTTTTTCTTTGATAAGTTTTAAGGCTACGTTAACACATTTGCGTTTTTGCTGCGCTTTTTTGGCGCGCTTTTTGCCGCGTTTTTGGGCCCTGGAAAAAAAGCACAGCAAAATACGCAGGGGCTTTCACAACTGCGTTTTTCTTTACCCCAGAAACCCACAGTGATGTCACGAGGGGAGGAAGAATCCTGCTTCCTCCTCCCCTCTGTGACACCCCCATTAGATTTCACAGTGTATTTTATACACTGTGAAATCTAAATTAAACAGAGGAAAATTGTATGAAAAATTAAAAAAAAATTTAAATTAATCACCTCTCCGGTGCCTTCCCCCACTGTCTGGTGCCTTCTGCCGCTGTCCGGTCTCCGGTTGTAAGTGAGAGGACCTGTGGTGACGTCAGAGGGGGGGCGTTCCCGGGGCGTTCCCATCGCTGATTGGCTGTTCGCGGTCATGTGATATGTATCACATGACCGCGAGTGCCCGGGAACGCCCCTCTGACATCACCACAGGTCCTGTCAGAAGAGATCTCACTTGGAATCGGGGATCGCACAGGTGAAGTATTAATTCTTTTTTATTTTTCACACACTTGCTTTTGTTTAATTTAGACTTCACAGTGTGTATTAATACACTGTGAAATCTAATGGGCGGCCACAGCTGTCACAGGTGAGGAGGAAGCAGGATTCTTCCTCCCCTCTGGGAGAATACGCAGAAGTAGCTGCGTAAACAATTGACATATCAATTGTTTACGGAGCTGCGTTTTCTCCCGGAAAACGCACTGCGTATTTTTACGCAATGTCTGCACTGCAAAGTGAATTTCACATTCACTTTGCTGGCAGACAAAAGGCACATTGCGTATTTTGAAAAGCGCGCGTAAAAAACCGCGGCAAAATACGCAATGTGTGAATGCAGCCTAAGGGTATGTGCCCACAGGGCGTTTTTGCTGCGGTTTTGCTGCGGTTTCCGCTTGCAGAAAACCATTGGTTTTATGGTAATTTATGCTAATCTATTCCTGCGGTTGGGCTTCCCAGCAAAACCAATGTGTTTTACAAAAACGCTGTGCACACACATTAGTTTTGCAAGTGTCAAGAACAGTCAAATACCTGCGTTTTTCGTGCGGATAGCAAAGAATGGACATGTCAATTCTTTTTGCGTTTTTGGTGCAGTCAATGGGAAAAACGCTGGAAAAACGCTGCATCAAAAACGCAGGAAAAACGCGCAAAAAACGCAGACAAGATCATAGCATTTCTCCTGTCAAGGACTCTAGGATCCTCAAGTTTTCCTGCGTTCAGGACTGCTCAAAAAACGTCCTGTGGGCACATACCCTAATGGTCACATACTTATGACTTAGGGACTTTAAAGGGATCCTGTCACCCCCAAAACACCTCTAAACCTATTAAAAGCTGTCCCTAGAGCATATTAACACTTTCCCTACACTCCTTTTACCTCCTAAATGCAGCAAGTGACATTGAAGAAAAACGTTTTTATAGTACCTCATTAGTGATGATAATGAGTGACTATGCTATTCATAGTCACTCATCCAGGCTGCCCCTCTTCTTCATATCACGCCTGAATAGGCGTGATCTACATGCCAGATTCAAATTCGCGCCTCCCCGCTGTGCCCTGTGTCGTCCGAGGCTGCAGTGTGGCTGGGTGACGCGATCCGCGTCATTCTCGGCGCCGGGTGACGTATTTACACCGGCGCCGCGCTGTCAGCTTCAAAATGCGCACTGCGCATGCCCATGCGCATGCGCAGTGCGCATTTTGAAGCTGACAGCGCGGCGCCGGTGTAAATACGTCACCCGGCGCCGAGAATGACGCGGATCGCGTCACCCAGCCACACTGCAGCCTCGGACGACACAGGGCACAGCGGGGAGGCGCGAATTTGAATCTGGCATGTAGATCACGCCTATTCAGGCGTGATATGAAGAAGAGGGGCAGCCTGGATGAGTGACTATGAATTGCATAGTCACTCATTATCATCACTAATGAGGTACTATAAAAACGTTTTTCTTCAATGTCACTTGCTGCATTTAGGAGGTAAAAGGAGTGTAGGGAAAGTGTTAATATGCTCTAGGGACAGGTTTTAATAGGTTTAGAGGTGTTTTGGGGGTGACAGGATCCCTTTAAGGATTGACATTCTTTTACAGTATTCTGCATATTTTACTGCAACATTATTGCTCTCACCTGAGGAAATTTATTTAAGGTTTAATTTTTGTACATCTGAAAATAGGCTTTACTCATGTGAAAACAGGAGTTTAGAGAAAAATGTCTTAAACGGGTTGTCCTGTCTAGAACAAGTGTTCAGTCACTCTATGTGGCTGCAGACTTGTGAATCCTCCCAGCGCTTAGACTGTGTGCTGTGAGGACTCGCTGGTTTCTGAGCTGGGAACGGTGGGGACATGACTGCTATTATGCAATATGCATATTCCTGGCCGAAACCCGACTAGTGAGCATGACCTTGCTCAATATGCTGAGAGCATTCACAAGTCTGTAGTCACACAGAGTGACTGTAGGGTTATCATTATACACCAGAAAACCACTTAAAATTCACTTTTGGTGGGTCTGATATTAGTTTTTCCGGAAAGTGCACAGATATCCAGTTAATTTAGGTTGAGCGAAATAACACCTAATTAATAAAGGGGTAGTCCTAAATCTTAAAAAACAAATTTATTGTTCATAAACCCCTAATCCTATTAAATATAATCATTGTATTCTGATTTGGGTGGGATCAGCTGACCATGTAACATGTATTGAGGCCTCTCATCTATTCCCCGACAACTCCAGTCTTTGATATTTCAATGTCTAATCCTCTTTTTTGGCAAGAAGAGGAGTGTGAAAGCATTTCTCTTATAGAGAACATAGGATCACCTGTGTGTGGGGATGTCAGTTGGGATGACGCTAGCTTTTAGACTGACCAAGTAGATGTCCAAAATTTAGATTTCATGTACCTTGTGAAATCGGCAACAAAAATTTACAACAATTTATTTTTGGATAGAGTTTTGAATACTTCATCCACACATGGTTCAGAAGAAAAATCACATTTGATTCAGTCCATTTATCAACCAGATTGAGTGAACCCGACGGTGTGGTGTCTCCTAACTGCATCATTGCTGACTCTTACCTTTTTATGGTGATTACCAGATTTTTATTTTAGAAGTGTGATTTCTACTAGCTATCTGAGAAAAGCTTTGTGACCTGAAACCCACCCAAGTATAGATGTATGAACCCAAGTATTTCTCTTGCTTTTACCTAATATCTATTGACTACTTTGTCTAGTTACACAATCTTCGGTTACATTCACACATTGCACATTTTTCAGCGCTTTTTTGCGCGCACTTCTCAAAAATGCGCAATGTGTGTCTGCGTTTGCCGGCAAAGTGAATGTGAAATTCACTTTGCCGTACAGACACAGCGTAAAAATACGCTGCGCTTTTATGGGAGTAAGCGCGGACGTAAAAATAATTATGTCAATTCTTTAGGCACCTGCGTCGGCGCTTTCTCCCATAGGGTCGGCGCTGCAGGATCTGATGTCACAGAGGGGGAGGAAGAATCCTGTTCCTCCTCCCCTTTGTGACATGTGTCACCGCCCCATTTAGGTTTCATACAACATACAATGTGAAACCCAAATTAAAGTTAAGCAAATGTGTTAAAAATAATAAAAATGAAATACTTACCCATGTGAAGCTGTTCCGGCTACCGGGAACAGAGACAACCGCAGGACACGAGCTGCAAGGACCTTGCTTGATGTCATTGGGCACCGTGATTGGCCGCTTGCAGTCATGTGATGTGACGTCATGACCGTGAGCGGTCAATCACAGCGCCCGATGACATCACGCAAGGTCGTTGCAGGCCGATATCTGTGGTTGTGCTGGGTCCTGGCTCCCCGAACACCCGCCGGAGGGTAAGTATTCTTTATTATTTTTAATACATCTGGCTTTCTGTAATTTAGATTTCGCTGTGTATATTAATACACCGCAAAATCAAATGGAGGCTGGCAGACATGTCACACAGGGAAGGAGGAACCAGGAACCAGGTTTGCTCCTCCCCTCTGTGACATCACTTCTCCCCCGGGCCCGTAAAAAAGTGCACTGTGTGAAAGCACTGATTCTTTTTTTTTTTTTGTGCTTTTTTGCGCGGCCACAATACATGGGCTAATCGCGTGCACAAAAAAAGAAGCAGTGTGTGAACGTAGCCTTCTTCGCACCGCTGGGACTCCCAGTGCAATGTACAAGTATTTGCCATTTAGCAACTAATCTAACCACTAAAAGGTTAATGTTTTAAAACGTGACACAGACGTACTCCCCTAATGCATAGCCAGAGACCTTTTCCTGGAGTCCTAAATATTAATAGTGTGCCGTCTGTTTTAGTTTGTGGGACCGAAGACACTGCAGGACATCTGAGCAGACCTGGCAGCTGCCTGCTAGTGTCTGACATTCTAAGTGGCTAAACACAATTTGTAACTTGCTTTTAGCTAATTGATGTGATAGAGACAGTAGGGGTTTAATGCAAGAAACAGTCTGGTACTTTATATCCTGTCCCTACAGCCAAATGCCAAGAAAGGTCTAGATTAAAATTTCATTCTTCATGAGGAAAGATTAGACCTAAACGTGTAATAGATTTCTGCTAGTGTCTCTTGTTACTATGGTGGCTATGTGCTTGGAAATTCAAGTGATCACCATATAAATACAGAACACACGCATGTTTTGTTAGAAAGATATGTGTAAATTATAATCTGTACCCAAAATGAGTTTTTTTGACACAGTGGGAATCATTTTTGTAAGAACTATCTTTGGATTGTTTAATAGCCAAACCTGGTAAGAGGAATAAAGTAATCACTTTAATTAAATAATTGATAGATCCTTATCTGAGGTCTGGACAGTCTTCTATAAGGATTTATATAACCAGGTTTCACAATACAAACAAAGGGGTGGTCTGAAACTAACATGCCTATGTATTTATTGTCATAATCTAATCTATTTTCTAATATTTTAATTAAAAAGTCCCTACTGTTCCTTCATTACTGTACTACTTCCGCTTTGATTTTACTTTAAGAATCCCAGTGCATGCTGGGATAGTCAAACAAGTAGTCATCAGGGGCAGAGGCTGCGGTCACTCCTCCCTCCCTGAAACATGGTGTCATTTATGACCTCCGTCTCATTGGCTGAGCTAGTCCCTGCTCTACTGAGTATATGTCACTTGTCAATTCCGACATATGCTCAGTAGATTGTTCTCATTTCTCAATGTACACTGATGGTGTGCTTGCTCGCCGCCTCTGACCAGACGTAATGAGCAGGCAATAATGCGCAATGTCAGTATGCGTTGTGAGAAGAATTGCTGACTTGCAAGAAAAGCACAGACCAGTGCCATGGTCATTTTCTGGGGGCTGGTCTCTGCTTCTACGGGTATGTGCACACAGGACGTTTTTGATGCGTCTTTCCTACATGCAGAAAACCATTGGTATTATGGTAATTTATGCTAATTTGTTCCTGCGGTTTTGATTCCCAGCAAAACCAATTTATTTCACAGAAACACTATGCCCACACATTGGTTTTGCAAGTGTCAAGAACTGTCAAATACCTGCGTTTTTGGTGCGGATGGGAAAGAATTGACATGTTAATTATTTTCCTGCGTTTTTGCTAAAGTCAATAGCAAAAACGCAGGAAAAAATGCAGCTAAGAAAACACAGTAAAAACGCGCAAAAAACGCACATAAAACACGCAAATAACGCAGACAAGCTCATAGCTAATCTGTCAGGGACTCTAGGATCTTCAGGTTTTGCTGTGTTCAGGACTGCTTTAAAAATGTCCTGTGGGCACATACCCTACTACAAGTTTGCTTTTCTTCTTACAATATGCAGTGATGGTGAGCTTTCTCGCCTGCTCATTCTTTTTCATCAAAGCTGGCGAGTGCACTGTCACTCTGCATATTGCACTCTGATTAAAATCTATTGAGCATTAATCACAGTTGACAACCAACACATGCTAAGTAGATCTGGGACTAGCCCAGGCTCTGTTTCCAGGAGATGGCATAGGCTGTGTCAATGACTGCAGCCTCTGCCCCCAGATGATGACTTGTTTTGACTGTCCTAGAAAGCAAAAAGCAATAAAATAAATAATAAAGCGGTGGTCTGAGCTCTGCTCTCTCCAGCATAGTCATATTTCAGAATCACAGACTTTTTTTTTTTTTTTTTTTTCTCTTTCCAGTGTCCGCATTGCTTGAGTAACTGGCCAGGCTGGGACTATAGGGTGGCTGATATCTTAGGCAATGAACTGTAGACAAGGATTTTTTTTTTTGCATTTTTCCAATTATGAATTTGCAGCAACCCTTTTATATAAATATATTAGATAAAATAAGGCTGTTGTACTTGGAAATTCCATGTCAAAATGACATTGTAATCCTGATATAAAAATGAAAAATATTAGAATCATATATACATAAGCAGGGTGAGATGATGCAGTAAATACGACAGGTGACATAAAGCAGAGTCAGGCTTGGGAGAGGAGCTGGGGAGGTAAAGTAAATATTCTGAGATAGGGTCATTCCATGTCAAGTGAACCAATGATTATTACCTCTATATTTTTAATTCTTTTGAGATTTTGTTACTTGATAATAGCATGTCAGACAATGCAAAATATGAATAGAAAAAAATTCTAGAATTTAGAATTTCTGTGTTTCCTGTCGTTACATTTCTCCTCATAACTCAGGCTAGAAGTAAGATAGAGAAACAAAATGAACACCATTCTACTCAGAACTGTACATGCTTTCACCAGATATGTCACAAGAGTATATTTGTTAATATTTTACCCACGTGAACGCAAACGCATTTCGTAAAACAATGTTTAATTTAAACATTTCCAAAATTGCACATGTGTCTGCTATGCTCCTAGCCACATCTGTACCAAAACTCAAGTTGGGATCGCGAAGGGATCTCATTTTAAGATACCGTATGTAACTATTATAGCGTCAATGGGTCATTCCATATCAAATGATCCAAATATGAATATTTTTTTACTTGACATCTTTAGATTTTTTTTTTTTTTAAATTCTATGTGAAGTACAACCTTAGTTAATTACAAATTAAAAGTTTTTAATTTTTTTCTTTATCAGTTAATTTTTTACAGATTTTTAAAGTTTTAAAAAAGCGCACATTTTGGCCTGGTATGTCTTTACATTTTTTATCATATCTCGGGATAGAATTAACCCCTTCCCGACCTTTGGCCCACCGTTTGGGCCATGGAAACAAGTTCGTTCCCGACCCTTGGCCCAGGGGGTGGGCCATGGATTGATCGGGCTCCTGCAGGCCGAGTGAGGGTCTCACAGACCTGTCACTCAGCCTGCAGGTACATGGGGTGTTGTACAACACCCCATGGGGGGTCGATTTGCCCCCACCCCCACCCCCCCCCGGCTACAGGCGCGGTGATTGGCACTCAAAAGTGAAAGTGAAAATCACCGCGCCTGTCATGCTTCCCTGCCTGCCCCTGCTCTCCCTACCCTCCGATCTTCTCCTGTGTCATACTCTAAGTGCCCCCCTGTCCCCCACCTCTCTATTCTGCCCCCTCTTCATCTTTCTTACCCCCCCCCCGCTTCCTGTCCCTGCGCCCGCTTCCTGTCCCTGCCGCGGGCTTCCTCTTCCTGCCGCCCGCCTCCTCCTCACTGCCCCCGCTTCCTGTAAGTGTCCCCCATCTCCTGTCTGACCCCCCCTCTTCCCCCTGCCTGCCCCCCCGATCACCGGAGTGGCGATCGCCTCTCCCACTCACCCCTCCGGCGATCGCGCTCCATCCTGCTGCACGGCTGCGTCCCGCTCCTCCTCCTCTTCTCTCCGGCCGCTCGCATCTGACAGCTCTGTGCTGGAGCTGTCAGATGACTTCTACAGCTAGATCCTGAGGATCCAGCTGTAGGAAGTGATCTGACAGATCCAGCACAGTGATCCACAGTGACCATTATGTGATCACTGTGGATCACTGTACTGGATCTGTCAGATCACTTTCTACAGCTGGATGCTGAGGATCCAGCTGTAGGAAGTGATCTGACAGATCCAGCACAGTGATCCACAGTGACCATTATGTGATCACTGTGGATCACTGTACTGGATCTGTCAGATCACTTTCTACAGCTGGATCCTGAGGATCCAGCTGTAGGAAGTGATCTGACAGATCCAGCACAGTGATCCACAGTGACCATTATGTGATCACTGTGGATCACTGTACTGGATCTGTCAGATCACTTTCTACAGCTGGATCCTGAGGATCCAGCTGTAGGAAGTGATCTGACAGATCCAGCACAGTGATCCACAGTGACCATTATGTGATCACTGTGGATCACTGTACTGGATCTGTCAGATCACTTTCTACAGCTGGATCCTGAGGATCCAGCTGTAGGAAGTGATCTGACAGATCCAGCACAGTGATCCACAGTGACCATTATGTGATCACTGTGGATCACTGTACTGGATCTGGCAGATCACTTTCTACCGCTGGATCCTGAGGATCCAGCGGTAGGAAGTGATCTGACAGATCCAGCACAGTGATCCACAGTGACCATTATGTGATCACTGTGGATCACTGTACTGGATCTGTCAGATCACTTTCTACAGCTGGATTCTGAGGATCTAGCTGCAGAAAGTGATCTGACACCCCGGGCGCAGTGACCCACTATGTGCATCACTGCGCCTGGGCTGCCAGATCGCTTTCCGCAGCTCGATCCCCATGCATGGGGATCGAGCTGCGGAAAGCGATCTGGCAGCCCAGGCGCAGTGATGCACATAGTGGGTCACTGCGCCCAGGCTCTTAGATCGCTGCTCTGCAGCCCAATCTCCCTGCATGGGCATCGAGCTGCAGAAAGCAATCTGACAGCCCGGACGCAGTGATGCACATAGTGGGTCAATGCGCCTGTGCTGCCAGATCGCTTTCCGCAGCTCGATCCCCATGCATGGGGATCGAGCTGCGGAAAGCGATCTGGCAGCCCAGGCGCAGTGATGCACATAGTGGGTCACTGCGCCCAGGCTCTTAGATCGCTGCTCTGCAGCCTGATCTCCCTGCATGGGCATCGAGCTGCAGAAAGCAATCTGACAGCCCGGACGCAGTGATGCAACATAGTGGGTCAATGCGCCTGTGCTGCCAGATCGCTTTCCGCAGCTCGATCCCCATGCATGGGGATCGAGCTGCGGAAAGTGATCTGGCAGCCCAGGCGCAGTGATGCACATAATGGGTCACTGCGCCCGGGGTGTCAGATCACTTTCTGCAGCTCGATCACCATGCTGGCGGATCGGGCTCCAGAGTAGCGATCTGAAAGCAAAGGTGATCGAGCGTCGTGGGACCTTCGTTGTGGACTACGTCGGAGACAATCAAACGTCGTGGGACCTTCGTTATGGACTACGTCGGAGCGATCGAGCGTCGTGGGACCTTCGTTGTGGACTACGTCGGATCTTTTTATAATAAAGATGGAGTCCGAATTGTGTCTGTGTTTTTTTTTTTCAAATAAAAAGATTTTTCTCTGTGTTTATTTATTGACTATTTACCGTACTAGAGATTCCTAATGGCGGGTCTAACATTGGCCCTATATTATGAATCTCGGGCTTAGTGCCAGCTGCCAATAAAAAGCTGGCATTAACCCCTTTATTACCCAGTTAGCCACCGGCACCAGGGCAACTGGAAGAGCGTGGGTACAGCGCCAGAAAATGGCGCTTCAATGAATGCGCCATTTTCTGGGGCGGCTGCGGGCTGCAATTCGCAGCATGGGGGGCCCAGAACGCTTGGGCCTCTCTATGCTGAGGATTCCAGCCCCCAGCTGCCTAGTTGTACCTGGCTGGACCAAAAATATGGCGGAGCCCCACGTAATTTTTTTTCTAGAATTAGTTCTAGAAATTTAAAAAAAATGGGCTTCGCTGTATTTTTGGTTCCAGCCAGGTATGACGAGGCAGCTGGGGGTGGGTGGCAGTCCGTAGCTGCCAAGTTGTACCTGGCTGGACCAAAAATATGGCGGAGCCCTATGTAATTTTTTTTCTAGAAATATTTCTAGAAATAAAAAAAAAATAGGCTTCGCTGTATTTTTGGTTCCAGCCAGGTATGACAAGGCAGCTGGGGGCTGGTGGCAGTCCGTAGCTGCCAATTTGTACCTGGCTGGACCAAAAATATGGCGGAGCCCTATTTCATTTTTTTTCTAGAAATATTTCTAGAAATAAAAAAAAAAATAGGCTTCGCTGTATTTTTGGTTCCAGCCAGGTATGACGAGGCAGCTGGTGGCAGTCCGTAGCTGCCAAGTTGTACCTGGCTGGACCAAAAATATGGCAGAGCCCCATGGGTCCCCTATGCTGCGAATTGCAACTACTAGACTAGTATGTTTTTTCACAAAAAGTTTCTTTATTCATTAATACGTCTCAATTTGTGAAGCACATGGTGGTTCAAAGTGCTCACTGTGCATCTAGATATGTTCCCTGGGGGGTCTAGTTTCCAAAATGGGGTCACTTGGGGGGGAGCTCCAATGTTTAGGCACACAGGGGCTCTCCATACGCGACCTGGTGTCCGCTAACAATTCCAATTGTTGGCAAACACCAGGTTGCGTATGGAGAGCCCCTGTGTGTCTACACATTGGAGCTCCCCCACAAGTGACCCCATTTTGGAAACTAGACCCCCCAAGGAACGTATCTAGATGCATAGTGTGCACTTTGAACCCCCAAGTGCTTCACAAATTGATCCATAAAAATAAAAAAGTACTTTTTTTTCCACAAAAAAATTATTTTTTCATTTTTACAGATCAATTTGTGAAGCACCTGGAGGTTCAAAGTGCACACTATGCATCTAGATACATTCCTTGGGGGGTCTAGTTTACAAAATGGGGTCACTTGTGGGGGAGCTCTAATGTTTAGTCACACAGACGCTCTCCATACGCAATATGGTGTCCGCTAACAATTCCAATTGTTAGCGGACACCATGTCGCATATGGAGAGCCCCTGTGTGCCTAAACATTAGAGCTCCCCCACAAGTGACCCCATTTTGGAAACTAGACCCCCCAGGGAACTTATCTAGATGGATAGTGAGCATATTGACCCCCCAGGTGCTTCACAAATTAATGGAAAATTTTTTTTTTTGCGGAAAACAAGTACTTTTTCATTTTTACAGATAAATTTGTGAAGCACCTGGGGGTTCAAAGTGCTCACTATGCATCTAGATACGTTCCCTGGGGGGTCTAGTTTCCAAAATGGGGTCACTTGTGGGGGAGCCCCAATGTTTAGGCACACAGGGGCTCACCAAACGTGACATGGTGTCCGCTAACAATTTGAGCTCATTTTGCATTCAAATTGTTAGCGGACACCATGTCGTGTTTGGAGAGCCCCTGTGCGTCTCCACATTGGAGCTCCTCCACAAGTGACCCCATTTTGGAAACTAGACCCCCCAGGGAACATATCTAGCTGCATAGTGAGCACTTTGAACCCCAGGTGCTTCACAAATTGGTCCGTAATAATGAAGAAAGAAAATGTTTGTGGAAAAGAAAGTGCTTTTTCATTTTTATGGATGAATTTGTGAAGCACCTGGGGCTTTAAAGTGCTCACTATGCATCTAGATACGTTCCCTGGGGGGGTCTAGTTTCCAAAATGGGGTCACTTGTGGGGGAGCTCCAATGTTTAGGCACACAGGGGCTCACCAAACGCAACATGGTGTCCGCTAACAATTTGAGCTCATTTTGCATTCAAATTGTTAGCGGACACCATGTCGTGTTTGGAGAGCCCCTGTGCGTCTCCACATTGGAGCTCCCCCACAAGTGACCCCATTTTGGAAACTAGACCCCCCAGGGAACATATGTAGCTGCATAGTGAGCACTTTGAACCCCAGGTGCTTCACAAATTGGTCCGTAATAATGAAAAAAGAAATTTTTGTGGAAAAAAAAGTGCTTTTTCATTTTTATGGATGAATTTGTGAAGCACCTGGGGGTTCAAAGTACTCACTATGCATCTAGATACGTTCCCTGGGGGGGTCTAGTTTCCAAAATGGGGTCACTTGTGGGGGAGCTCCAATGTTTAGGCACACAGGGGCTCAACAAACACAACATGGTGTCCGCTAACAATTTGAGCTGATTTTTATTCAAATTGTTAGCGGACACCATGTCGCTTTTGGAGAGCCCCTGTGTGCCTAAACATTGGAGCTTCCCCACAAGTGACCCCATTTTGGAAACTAGACCCCCCAGGGAACATATCTAGATGGGTAGTGAGCATATTGAACCCCCAGGTGCTTTACAAATTGATCTGTGAAAATGAAATAGTACTTTTTTTTTCACAAAAATTTTTTTTTAGCCTAAATTTTTTCGTTTTCACATGGCAACAGCATAAAATTCATCCTAAAATTTGTTGGGCAATTTCTCCTGAGTACACCGATACCTTATATGTGGTCATATACCACTGTTTGGGCACACAGCAGGGCTCAGAAGGGAAGGAGCGCCATTTCACTTTTTGGATGTAAAATTAGCTCCAAAATTCAAATTGCGCTCCTTCCCTTCTGAGCCCTGCCGTGCACCCAAACAGTGGTTTATGACCATATATGAGGTATCTGTGTACTCGGGAGAATTTGCACAACACATTTTAAGATCCATTTTATCCCGTTGCCCATGTGAAAATGAAAGAATTGAGGCTAAAAGAACATTTTTGAGAAAAAAATTAAAATATCCATTTTTTGTTTCCACTTTGCCTTAGGTCCTGTGAAGCACCGGAAGGGTTAATCATCTTTTTGGATATAGTTTTGAGTAGCTTGAGGGGTACAGTTTTTGGAATGGTGTCACTTTTGGGTGTTTTCTGTCATGTACACCCCTCAAAAGGACTTCAAATGTGATGTGGTCACTAAAAAAAATGGTTTTGTAAATTTTGGTTGAAAAATGAAAAATTGCTCATGAACTTTGAACCCTTATAACGTCCTACCAAAAAATTTTTTTTTTTCCAAAATTGTGCTGATGTGAAGTAGACATGTGGGAAATATTATTTAATAACTTTTTTCTGTCACATATCTCTCTGGTTTATCAGAAAAAAAAATAAAAAATGTGAATATTGTGAAATTTTCAAAATTTTTGCCATATTTTTGATTTTTTCACAAATAAACACAAAAATTATCGACTTAAATTTAATACTAGCATGAAGCCCAATGTGTCACGAAAAAACAATCTCAGAATCGCTAGGATCGGTTGAAGCGTTCCCGAGTTATAACCTCATAAAGGGACACTGGTCAGAATTGCAAAAAATGCCAAGGTCTTTAGGGTCAAAATAGGCTGGGTCCTGAAGGGGTTAAAAAAAAAAAAAGAGGTGGGATTGGCATAATATTTCTCAGAACAGTACTGGCTTTCATTTGATATGTCACAACACTGTTTCTTTATATTTAGTTTTGGAGAAATAAATTTTGATGCACAATTGTGAAAAAAATGTTTGTTTAAAATAATAATAATTTTTAATAATTATAATATTAATTATGATTATAAATATTTGAACTACTAATTACTACTATTGATTTCAAATACTATTCTTCTTAAACACTTCATAAATTACATGTTTAGTGATATAATAGAAAAAAAAATTGTTACATGTATAAGGCCCCTTTC
Source organism: Allobates femoralis (assembly GCA_033576535.1). Classification (NCBI taxonomy): domain Eukaryota; kingdom Metazoa; phylum Chordata; class Amphibia; order Anura; family Aromobatidae; genus Allobates; species Allobates femoralis. The sequence continues at coordinate 1,509 of JARQOC010003622.1, read as the reverse complement.
ACATCAGCGTTTTTCTCTGATTGCGGCAAATCTGGCATATTTACCGCATCTGCCGCCTAACGGACGCACTTGCGGCACACTTGCGGCAAGCCCCATGCATTGTCTATGTGGCTTGCGGTCCAGATCCAGCAGAACCGCACTTGCCGCATCGGACCGCAAGCCCCATAGACAATGCATGGGGCTTACCGGTTCGGCGCGGCAGATGCGGTAAATCTGCCAAATCTGCCGTAATCATCAAAAATCTCTGATGTGAAAGGGGCCTTAATAGGTGTTAAAAATATTGGTTCTTTTAATCTTGTTCAATCACACTTGAGGATATGATCATCTTTTTTCTTTTGGTTCAATGCATTTAGGTTGAAAATGCTGAGAGTTGTGTTCTGATGATTAAGATGTATTAATCCTGGCACTTACGGGATTTGTTTTTTTATGTTTCTTTATTGTTGCATATAAATGTTGAATTCAATAAGTTGTGATTTGAAAAGAAAAAAGTAAACAAACCTAAAATAAAAAAAAATATATAAATTTGATAGGTCTCAAGTTGAATTTCTGTACAAATATAACCAAGAACACAAGTAACACACGTGTATTTTTTCACAATTTTAAAACAAACATTTTTTTCACAATTGTGCATCAAAATTTTGAATCCGATTTCTCCAAAACAAAATATAAAGAAACATAGTCTTGTGACATATCAAATGAAAGCCGATACCGTTCTGAGAAAAATGATGCCTCTCCCACCTCTTTATCTTAATTCTAGCCCGAGATATGATAAAAAGGTAAAGCCATACCAGACCAAAATTCACGCTTTTTTTTAAACTTTACAAGTCTGTGAAAATTAACTGCTAAAGAGAAAAATTCTGAACATTTAATTTGTAATTACCGTATATACTCGCGTATAAGCCGAGTTTTTCAGCCCAAAAATTGGGCTGAAAAGTACCCCCCTCGGCTTATACGCGAGTCAGTGCTGTATACCGATGTATACATCGGTACATACCGATGTATACATCGGTATACAGCAGCCCCCGCATCCCCAGTAATGCAGGGCCCCCCCAGCGTCTCTCCGGTCACCTGTAAAGCAAACTATACTTATCAGTGTTCCGCTCGCACCCGCCGTACGCGATCCTCCATCTTCATGCGTCTTCTTCCTGTTTCTGTGCTCGTCGCCGGCAAGGACGTCATTCCCTGCGACGAGCACAGGAAACAGGAAGAAGTCGCGTGAAGATGGAGGATCGCGATGTCGGCAGCGGCGGGCGCGGACAGCGGGACACTGATAAGTATAGTTTGCTTTACAGGTGAACGGAGTCAGGCTGGGGGGGCCCTGCATTACTGGGGCTGCCTGTATACTACCGCTGGGGCTGCTATATACCTCTGGGGCCCGTGTATACTAACACTTGGGCTGTATATACTACCACTGGGGCTGTATATACCTCTGGGGCCCTGTATACTACCACTGGGGCTGCTATATACCTCTGGGGCCCTGTATACTACCACTGGGGCTGCTATATACCT
>JARQOC010003621.1:0-15249 GCA_033576535.1 Allobates femoralis | reverse complement strand
CCCTCCAGCCTCTGCCCTCCAGCCTCCGCTCTCCCCTCCAGCCTCTCCCCTCCAGCCTCCGCTCTCCCCTCCAGCCTCCGCTCTCCTCTCCAGCCTCCGCTCTGCCCTTCAGCCTCCGTTCTCCCCCTCCAGCCTCTGCCCTAAAGCCTCTGCCCTCCAGCCTCTCCCCTCCAGCCTTTCCCCTCCAGCCTCTCCTTTCCAGCCTCCAGCCAATCCCCTCCAGCCTCCGCTCTCCCCTCCAGCCTCTGCTCTCCCCTCCAGCCTCCGCTCTCCCCTCCAGCCTCTGCCCTCCCCTCCAGCCTCTGCTCTAGCCTCTGCCCTCCCCTCCAGCCTCCGCTCTCCCCTCCAGCCTCCGCTCTCCTCACCCCTCCATATGCAATGTACAGTATCTACTATATAATTGCCATAGGCACTTCCGTGTCGGTCCCTGAAAAGACCGTGGCTATGTCACTCTGTGACGTCAGCACGGCGAAGCATTGGCCGCGTAGCGGCCAATGCGAGTCGCTGGCCTGCGCGAGCAATGGCCGCGAGGCCATTGCTTGCGCAGGCTGAGTACGAGCAATGCGAGTCGCTGGCCGAAAATTGAACCAGAGGCTCGGCCTCAAAGTTAACGATTTACCGGTCAGGTAGCGCGAGCAATGGCCATTGCGAGTCGCTGCCTGAGCCGCGCTTCTAATTGGTCGGCGCCAGCGAGTCGTTACACTTGCGGCGCGCTTGCGGTAATCCTCATACAAAGTATAGTATTCTAGACACCCGATGCATTTGCATCGGGCTCACAGCTAGTATATATATAAATATACACACAGAGTAGGTACGGAAAGTTTTCAGACCCCTTTAAATTTTCCACTTTTTTTTTTTCATTGCAACTATTTGGTAAATTCAAAAAAGTTCATTTTTCACTTCAATGTACACTCTGTACCCCATTTTGACTGAAAAAAATGAAAAATGTAGATATTTTTGAAAATGTGTTATTAAAAAAAATGTATTAAAAAAGAAAAACTGAAATATTACATAGTCATAAGTATTCAGATCCTTTGGAGGACAGGGATGTCAGCGTGAGACCCATGAGATCACCTTGTAAGTGGTTGATGGGCAAACAGATATTGGCCAATATATGAACCAAGAACCTTAGTAAATAAAAACATGTGACTATTGAGTTTAATATATAAAGCTGAATGTGTGTTGTGTGTGTATGTATGTGTGTATGTATATCCGGGATAGGCATCTACACTGTCGCAACTACAGCCACAAAATCTTGCACAGTCACACGTCTGGACCCCGAGAGCGTCATAGGCTGTGTTGTGAGGCGAAATTTTAATCCTGCGCGTTCCAGTTCACCAAACAATTTTGCCCCTATCTACATAATGGGGAAAAAGTGAATGGAAAAGTGTTGGAGGAAAATCGACAGCTGTCAGCTATAGCCACAAAATTTTGCACAGTCACATGTCTGGACCCCGGGAGCGTCATAGGCTATGTTGTGAGGCGAAATTTTAACCCCACGCATTCCAATTCACCAAACAATTTTGCCCCATCTACATAATGGGGAAAAAGTGACAGTTACCAGTTGACAATTGTGAATGAGAGGGGCTTAATGACAGCACCAAAGACTAACAGCATATACCAGCATATAGTCACTAAGGTGTGGGGCCCTGACATGGGATATTCACCACATACAGGGACATGTATACACACCACACGCACACAAAGAGTAACAGCAAGTGTATAATCGCTAAGGTGCAGCCCCAACATTGGATACTCACCATACTCACGACACATGCACTCACCCCACAGGGACACACACACACACTACAAAGAGACACACACACAACACAGACATACACACCACACAGACCCCCCACAGGGACACACACACATACACACCCAATAGGGACACATGCACTCACCCCACAGGGACACACACAACACAGATACACACACACACACCACACAGACTCCCCCTAAAGGGACATACACACCCTATAGGGAAACATACACTCACCCCACAGGGACACACACACCACAAAGAGACACACACAACAGAGACACACACCACACAGATCCCCCCACAGGGACACACACACACATACACACCCTATAGGGACACAGGCACTCACCCCACAGGGACACACACACACTCCAGGGACACACACACCACACAGACAGACACAGATGTGCACAAATCACCTCACACAACTCGCCTCATACGTGTGTTTCATTTCCAAACATAAACATCTGATTAAAAACAGCCAATGTGCAAAACATGTGCCATATAGGGAATTAAGGCAGATGTCAGTCACATGAGCTGTCTATTATGTGTATGTGTGAGGTAACATATACTGCCTGGCCAGGGGGAGGGTTTACTGTTGGCTGGAGATTTATTAGGCTGCCTATAGCAACCAATCACAGCTCAGCTTCTATTTTCCCACAGGTCAATAATATGACATATTCAGATTCTATTTTGTTATAGCTAACATTAGTTATTTATTAACCCGGGCGTAGCCGGGAACTACAGCTAGTTTATACATATATATCTAATATACAGTTAGGGCCAGAAATATTTGGACAGTGACACAAGTTTTGTTATTTTAGCTGTTTACAAAAACATGTTCAGAAATACAATTATATATATATAACTAGATGGCGGCCCGATTCTAAAGAATCGGGTAGTCTAGAATCCATATATAGTTTATTTACTAATAGTTAGGGGAGTGCGGTGAAATGAATTGTGTGTATACAGGTGGCTCAGTGGTTAGCACTGTATACGGTGGCTCAGTGGTTAGCACTGTATACGGTGGCTCAGTGGTAGGCACTGTATATGGTGGCTCAGTGGTTAGCACTGTATATGGTGGCTCAGTGGTTAGCACTGTATATGGTGGCTCAGTGGTTAGCACTGTATATGGTGGCTCAGTGGTTGGCACTGTATACGGTGGCTCAGTGGTTAGCACTGTATACGGTGGCTCAGTGGTTAGCACTGTATATGGTGGCTCAGTGGTTAGCATTGTATATGGTGGTTCAGTGGTTGGCACTGTATACGGTGGCTCAGTGGTAGGCACTGTATACGGTGGCTCAGTGGTTAGCACTGTATATGGTGGCTCAGTGGTTAGCACTGTATATGGTGGCTCAGTGGTTAGCACTGTATATGGTGGCTCAGTGGTTGGCACTGTATACGGTGGCTCAGTGGTTAGCACTGTATACGGTGGCTCAGTGGTTAGCACTGTATATGGTGGCTCAGTGGTTAGCATTGTATATGGTGGTTCAGTGGTTGGCACTGTATACGGTGGCTCAGTGGTTAGCACTGTATACGGTGGCTCAGTGGTTAGCACTGTATATGGTGGCTCAGTGGTTAGCATTGTATATGGTGGTTCAGTGATTAGCACTGTATATGGTGGCTCAGTGGTTAGCACTGTATACGGTGGCTCAGTGGTTAGCACTGTATATGGTGGCTCAGTGGTTAGCATTGTATATGGTGGTTCAGTGGTTAGCACTGTATATGGTGGCTCAGTGGTTAGCATTGTATATGGTGGTTCAGTGGTTAGCACTGTATACGGTGGCTCAGTGGTTAGCACTGTATATGGTGGTTCAGTGGTTAGCACTGTATACGGTGGCTCAGTGGTTAGCACTGTATATGGTGGCTCAGTGGTTAGCATTGTATATGGTGGCTCAGTGGTTGGCACTGTATACGGTGGCTCAGTGGTTAGCACTGTATACGGTGGCTCAGTGGTTAGCACTGTATATGGTGGCTCAGTGGTTAGCATTGTATATGGTGGTTCAGTGGTTAGCACTGTATATGGTGGCTCAGTGGTTAGCACTGTATACGGTGGGTCAGTGGTTAGCACTGTATACGGTGGCTCAGTCGTTAGCACTGTATATGGTGGCTCAGTGGTTAGCATTGTATAGTGGCTCAGTGGTTAGCACTGTATATGGTGGCTCAGTGGTTAGCACTGTATGGTGGCTCAGTGGTTAGCACTGTATACGGTGGCTCAGTGGTTAGCACTGTATACGGTGGCTCAGTGGTTAGCACTGTATATGGTGGCTCAGTGGTTAGCGCTGTACACGGTGGCTCAGTGGTTAGCACTGTATATGATGGCTCAGTGGTAGGCACTGTATATGGTGGCTCAGTGGTTAGCACTGTATACGGTGGCTCAGTGGTAGGCACTGTATATGGTGGCTCAGTGGTTGGCACTGTATACGGTGGCTCAGTGGTTAGCACTGTATACGGTGGCTCAGTGGTTGGCACTGTATATGGTGGCTCAGTGGTTGGCACTGTATATGGTGGCTCAGTGGTTAGCACTGTATGGTGGCTCAGTGGTTAGCACTGTATATGGTGGCTCAATGGTTAGCACTGTATGGTGGCTCAGTAGTTAACACTGTATATGGTGGCTCAGTGGGTAGCACTGTATGGTGGCTCAGTGGTTAACACTGTATATGGTGGCTCAGTGGTTAGCACTGTATACGGTGGCTCAGTGGTTAGCACTGTATATGGTGGCTGAGTGGTTAGCACTGTATACGGTGGCTCAGTGGTTAGCACTGTATACGGTGGCTCAGTGATTGGCACTGTATGGTGGCTCAGTGGTTAGCACTGTATACGGTGGCTCAGTGGTTAGCACTGTATATGGTGGCTCAGTGGGTAGCAGAGTATACGGTGGCTGAGTGGTTGGCACTGTATATGGTGGCTTAGTGGTTAGCACTGTATACGGTGGCTCAGTGGTTAGCACTGTATGGTGGCTCAGTGGTTAGCACTGTATGGTGGCTCAGTGGTTAGCACTGTATATGGTGGATCAGTGGTTAGCACTGTATATGGTGGCTCAGTGGTTAGCACTGTATACGGTGGCTCAGTGGTTGGCAGTGTATATGGTGGCTCAGTGGTTAGCACTGTATACGGTGGCTCAGTGTTTGGCACTGTATATGGTGGCTCAGTGGTTGGCACTGTATATGGTGGCTCAGTGGTTGGCACTGTATACGGTGGCTCAGTGGTTAGCACTGTATACGGTGGCTCAGTGGTTGGCACTGTATATGGTGACTCAGTGGTTGGCACTGTATATGGTGGCTCAGTGGTTAGCACTGTATACGGTGGCTCAGTGGTTAGCACTGTATGGTGGCTCAGTGGTTAGCACTGTATGGTGGCTCAGTGGTTAGCACTGTATATGGTGGGTCAGCGGTTAGCACTGTATGGTGGCTGAGTGGTTAGCACTGTATATAGTGGATCAGTGGTTAGCACTGTATATGATGGCTCAGTGGTTAGCACTGTATACGGTGGCTCAGTGGTTAGCACTGTATATGGTGGCTGAGTGGTTGCCACTGAATACGGCGGCTCTGTGGTCAGCAGAGTACGGCGGCTCTGTGGTCAGCAGAGGACGGCGGCTCTGTGGTCAGCGCAGGAAGGAGGCAGAGTGATCAGCGCAGGAAGGAGGCAGAGTGGTGAGCGCAGGACGGCGGCTCTGTGGTCAGCAGAGGATGGTGGCTCTGTGGTCAGCAGAGGATGGCGGCAGAGTGGTCAGCGGAGGAAGGAGGCAGAGTGGTGAGTGCAGAAAGGAGGCAGAGTGGTGAGCACAGGAAGAAGGCAGAGTGGTAAGCAGAGGACGGCGGCTGTGTGGTCAGCAGAGGACGGCGGCTGTGTGGTCAGCAGAGGACGCCGGCTGTGTGGTCAGCAGAGGACGGCGGCTGTGTGGTCAGCAGAGGACGGCGGCTGTGTGGTCAGCAGAGGACGGCGGCTGTGTGGTCAGCAGAGGACGGCGGCTGTGTGGTCAGCAGAGGACGGCGGCTGTGTGGTCAGCAGAGGACGGCGGCTGTGTGGTCAGCAGAGGACGGCGGCTGTGTGGTCAGCAGAGGACGGCGGCTGTGTGGTCAGCAGAGTACGGCGGCTCTGTGGTCAGCGCAGGAAGGAAGCAGAGTGGTCAGCGCAGGAAGGAGGCACAGTGGTGAGCGCAGGAAGGAGGCACAGTGGTGAGCGCAGGACGGCGGCTCTATGGTCAGCAGAGGACGACGGCAGAGTGATCAGCTAAGGAAGGAGGCAGAGTGATCAGCGCAGGAAGGAGGCAGAGTGATCAGCGAAGGAAGGAGGCAGAGTGGGTGAGCGCAGGACAGCGGCTCTGTGGTCAGCAGAGGAGGGCAGGTCCACTTGAGAAAGACGCATCTGTGCGTCGAAACGCGTTGTGTCATACTGGACCCCTGCTGTTCGTGCAATAAATTATCGGTAATTTAATCACCAACCCGTGGTTTCTTTAGCGCTCCAAACCTCTGACACCGCTTGTTTTTCTATTTGCTAATCTCCTTCTCCCTTGTTGGGAGTGCGGTGTGTGAGCTGCTCTAAGATCCACAGTACCTGGCAGTACATCATAAAGACCCACCCTTGAATGATCAACTGATACACAGTGTGGAGCTGGGACGGAAGCCAGTGCAGCGAGTCTGCCTCTTCGGGTGGAGGAGTGAAGGAGCCCACCTCCATCTCCAGAGGAACTAAGGAGCCGACCACCAGGCCCGGAGAATCTGAGGAGGAGGGAATATTGGCCCTTGTCAGTACAGTGATCCACATTAAGCCATCAGTCTGGTTGTGCGGGGTGTTGCACAACCAGTAAAGGTTAGTGCAAACATAGTAAAACCGTGTATTAAGTTCCTCCAGTTGCAGTGTGGCGCAATATCTGTTTTTTCTTTTAACAGCGCAGGAAGGAGGCAGAGTGATCAGCGAAGGAAGGAGGCAGAGTGGGTGAGCGCAGGACAGCGGCTCTGTGGTCAGCAGAGGAGGGCAGGTCTGTGGTCAGCAGAGGACGGGGGCTCTGTGGTCAGCAGAGGACGGGGGCTCTGTGGTCAGCAGAGGACGGGGGCTCTGTGGTCAGCAGAGGACGGGGGCTCTGTGGTCAGCAGAGGACGGGGGCTCTGTGGTCAGCAGAGGACGGGGGCTCTGTGGTCAGCAGAGGACGGGGGCTCTGTGGTCAGCAGAGGACGGGGGCTCTGTGGTCAGCAGAGGACGGGGGCTCTGTGGTCAGCAGAGGACGGGGGCTCTGTGGTCAGCAGAGGACGGGGCCCTGTGGTCAGCAGAGGACGGGGGCCCTGTGGTCAGCAGAGGACGGGGGCCCTGTGGTCAGCAGAGGACGGGGGCCCTGTGGTCAGCAGAGGACGGGGGCCCTGTGGTCAGCAGAGGACGGGGGCCCTGTGGTCAGCAGAGGACGGGGGCCCTGTGGTCAGCAGAGGACGGGGGCCCTGTGGTCAGCAGAGGACGGGGGCTCTGTGGTCAGCAGAGGACGGGGGCTCTGTGGTCAGCAGAGGACGGGGGCTCTGTGGTCAGCAGAAGAGGGCGGCTCTGTGGTCAGCAGAAGAGGGCGGCTCTGTGGTCAGCAGAAGAGGGCGGCTCTGTGGTCAGCAGAGGACGGCGGCTCTGTGGTCAGCAGAGGACGGCGGCTCTGTGGTCAGCGCAGGAAGGAGGCAGAGTGGTGAGCGCAGGAAGGAGGCAGAGTGGTGAGCGCAGGACGGGGGCTCTGTGGTCAGCAGAGGACGGGGGCTCTGTGGTCAGCAGAGGACGGGGGCTCTGTGGTCAGCAGAGGACGGGGGCTCTGTGGTCAGCAGAGGACGGGGGCTCTGTGGTCAGCAGAGGACGGGGGCTCTGTGGTCAGCAGAAGAGGGCGGCTCTGTGGTCAGCAGAGGACGGCGGCTCTGTGGTCAGCAGAGGACGGCGGCTCTGTGGTCAGCAGAGGACGGCGGCTCTGTGGTCAGCAGAGGACGGCGGCTCTGTGGTCAGCAGAGGACGGGGGCTCTGTGGTCAGCAGAGGACGGCGGCTCTGTGGTCAGCAGAGGACGGCGGCTCTGTGGTCAGCGCAGGAAGGAGGCAGAGTGGTCAGCGCAGGAAGGAGGCAGAGTGGTGAGCGCAGGACGGCGGCTCTGTGGTCAGCAGAGGACAGCGGCTCTGTGGTCAGCAGAGGACGGCGGCTCTGTGGTCAGCAGAGGACGGCGGCTCTGTGGTCAGCAGAGGACGGCGGCTCTGTGGTCAGCAGAGGACGGCGGCTCTGTGGTCAGCAGAGGACGGCGGCTCTGTGGTCAGCAGAGGACGGCGGCTCTGTGGTCAGCAGAGGACGGCGGCTCTGTGGTCAGCAGAGGACGGCGGCTCTGTGGTCAGCAGAGGACGGCGGCTCTGTGGTCAGCAGAGGACGGCGGCTGTGTGGTCAGCAGAGGACGGCGGCTCTGTGGTCAGCGCAGGAAGGAGGCAGAGTGGTCAGCGCAGGAAGGAGGCAGAGTGGTCAGCGCAGGACGGCGGCTCTGTGGTCAGCAGAGGACGGCGGCTCTGTGGTCAGCAGAGGACGGCGGCTCTGTGGTCAGCAGAGGACGGGGGCTCTGTGGTCAGCAGAGGACTGGTCAGCAGAGGACGGGGGCTCTGTGGTCAGCAGAGGCCGAGGGCTCTGTGGTCAGCAGAGGACTGGTCAGCAGAGGACGGGGGCTCTGTGGTCAGCAGAGGACGGGGGCTCTGTGGTCAGCAGAGGACGGGGGCTCTGTGGTCAGCAGAGGACGGGGGCTCTGTGGTCAGCAGAGGACGGGGGCTCTGTGGTCAACAGAGGATGGGGGCTCTGTGGTCAGCAGAGGACGGGGGCTCTGTGGTCAGCAGAGGACGACGGGTCTGTGGTCAGCAGAGGACGGCGGGTCTGTGGTCAGCAGAGGACGGCGGGTCTGTGGTCAGCAGAGGACGGCGGGTCTGTGGTCAGCAGAGGACGGCGGCTCTGTGGTCAGCAGAGGACGGCGGCTCTGTGGTCAGCAGAGGACGACGGGTCTGTGGTCAGCAGAGGACGGCGGGTCTGTGGTCAGCAGAGGACGACGGCTGAGTGGTCAGTACAGGATTGAGTGGTCAGCACAGGATGGAGGCTCAGTGGTCAGCACAGGATGGAGGCTCAGTGGTCAGCGCAGGAAGGAGGCTCTGTGGTCAGCAGAGGACGGCAGCTCTGTGGTCAGCGCAGGCTAGGTGGGCGGAGCCAAGGCGGGAGTCCCGCGAGGTGGGCGGAGCCAAGGCCGGAGTCTCGCGAGGTGGGCGGAGCCAAGGCGGGAGTTTGAGAGGTGGGCGGAGCCAAGGCGGGAGTCCCGCGGGGTGGGCGGAGCCATGGCGGGAGCCCCGCGATGTGGGCGGAGCCATGGCGGGAGCCCCGCGATGTGGGCGGAGCCATGGCGGGAGCGGTGCAGCGGGATGGCGGCGGGGTAAGTATACTGGAGTTGTGTGTGTGTGTGTTTGTGTGGGTGTGTGAGTGTGTGAGTGTGATGTGGGTGGGATGGTGTGTGTGTGTTTGGGAGGACTGTAGTGAGAGGCTGTGTGTGTGTGTGTTTGATGAGACAGTAGAGAGGGGCGAGCGGAACGTTGAAACGCCGGTGCCTGTAGCTGCACGGAAAGTTCCGTGCGGCTACACTGCACTGTGACGTCAGCAGCATGGTCGGAGGCCGTCACGGAAGTAACCCTCCGGGTTCTCCGGAAGTGGCCTTCGGCTTTTATATAATAGATAATATGGGCTGAAAGTGCACACTCCCAGCTGCAATATGAGAGTTTCCACATCCAAATCGGAGAAAGGGTTTAGGAATTATAGCTGTGTAATGCATAGCCTCCTCTTTTTCAAGGGACCAAAAGTAATTGGACAATGGACTCTAAGGGCTGCAATTAACTCTGAAGGCGTCTCCCTCGTTAACCTGTAATCAATGAAGTAGTTAAAAGATCAGGGTGGATTCCAGGTGTGTGGTTTTGCATTTGGAAGCTGTTGCTGTGACCAGACAACATGCGGTCAAAGGAACTCTCAAGTGAGGTGAAGCAGAACATCCTGAGGCTGAAAAAAAAGAAAAAATCTATAAGAGAGATAGCAGACATGCTTGGAGTAGCAAAATCAACAGTTGGGTACATTCTGAGAAAAAAGGAATTGACTGGTGAGCTTGGGAACTCAAAAAGGCCTGGGCGTCCATGGATGACAACAGTGGTGGATGATCGCCGCATACTTTATTTGGTGAAGAAGAACCCGTTCACAACATCAACTGAAGTCCAGAACACTCTCAGTGAAGTAGGTGTATCTGTCTCTAAGTCTACAGTAAAGAGAAGACTCCATAACAGTAAATACAAAGGGTTCACATCTAGATGCAAACCATTCATCAATTCCAAAAATAGACAGGCCAGAGTTAAATTTGCTGAAAAACACCTCAAGAAGCCAGCTCAGTTCTGGAAAAGTATTCTATGGACAAATGAGACAAAGATCAACCTGTACAAGAATGATGGGAAGAAAAAAGTTTGGAGAAGAAAGGGAACGGCACATGATCCAAGGCATACCACATCCTCTGTAAAACATGGTGGAGGCAACGTGATGGCATGGGCATGCATGGCTTTCAATGGCACTGGGTCACTTGTGTTTATTGATGACATAACAGCAGACAAGAGTAGCCGGATGAATTCTGAAGTGTACCGGGATATACTTTCAGCCCAGATTCAGCCAAATGCTGCAAAGTTGATTGGACGGCGCTTCATAGTACAGATGGACAATGACCGCAAGCATACAGCCAAAGCTACCCAGGAGTTCATGAGTGCAAAAAAGTGGAACATTCTGCAATGGCCAAGTCAATCACCAGATCTTAACCCAATTGAGCATGCATTTCACTTGCTCAAATCCAGACTTAAGACGGAAAGACCCACAAACAAGGAAGACCTGAAGGCTGCGGATGTAAAGGCCTGGCAAAGCATTAAGGAGGAGGAAACCCAGAGTTTAGTGATGTCCATGGGTTCCAGACTTAAGGCAGTGATTGCCTCCAAAGAATTCGCAACAAAATATTGAAAATAAAAATATTTTGTTTGGGTTATGTTTATTTGTCCAATTACTTCTGACCTCCTAAAATGTGGAGTGTTTGTAAAGAAATGTGTACAATTCCTACATTTTCTATCAGATATTTTTGTTCAACCCTTCAAATTAAACGTCACAATCTGCACTTGAATTCTGTTGTAGAGGTTTCATTTCAAATCCAATGTGGTGGCATGCAGAGACCAACTCGCGAAAATTGTGTCACTGTCCAAATATTTCTGGCCCTAACTGTATAAAGCTGAATGTGTATATGTGTGTGTGTATGTATGTATGTATATCCGGGATTGGCATCTACACCGTCGCAACTACAGCCACAAAATTTTGCACAGTCACACGTCTGGACCCCGAGAGCGTCATAGGCTATGTTGTGAGGCGAAATTTTAACCCTGCGCGTTCCAGTTCACCAAACAATTTTGCCCCTATCTACATAATGGGGAAAAAGTGAATGGAAAAGTGTTGGAGGAAAATCGACAGCTGTCAGCTATAGCCACAAAATTTTGCACAGTCACACGTCTGGACCTCGGGAGCGTCATAGGCTATGTTGTGAGATGAAATTTTAACCCCGCGCATTCCAATTCACCAAACAATTTTGCCCCTATCTACATAATGGGGAAAAAGTGACAGTTACCAGTTGACAGTTGTGAATGAGAGGGGCTTAATGATAGCGCCAAAGACTAACAGCACATACCAGCATATAGTCACTAAGGTGGGGCCCCAACATGCGATATTCACCATGCACGGGGACATGTATACACACCACACGCACACAAAGAGTAACAGCAAGTGTATAGTCGCTAAGGTGCAGCCCCAACATTGGATACTCACCACGCACCCGAACAAACACACACACACACCACAAAGAGACACACACAACACAGAGACACACACACACACACCCCCACGGACACACACACACACACCCTATAGCGACACATGCACTCACCCCACAGGGACACACACACACCACAAAGAGACACACACAACACAGACACACACACCACACAGACCCCCACAGGGACACACACACATAGCCACCCTATAGGGACACATGCACTCACTCCACAGGGACACACACACACACACACAAAGAGAAACACACACCACACAGACCCCCCCACAGGGACACACACATACACACCCTATAGGGACACATGCACTCACCCCACAGGGACACACACACACCACAAAGAGACACACACAACACAGAGACACAGACACCCCACACAGACACCCCCCCACAGGGACACACAGTCATACACACCCTATAGGGACACATCCACTCACCCCACAGGGACACACACACACACACCACAAAGAGACACATGCAACACAGATACACACACACCACACAGACCCCCCCACAGGGACACACACACATACACACCCTATGGGGACACATGCACTCACCCCACAGGGACACACACATACAGACACCCCAGGGACAAACACACCACACAGACAGACACAGATGTGCACAAATCACCTCACACAACTCGCCTCATACGTGTGCTATCTTTAATTTCCAAACATAAACATCTGATTAAAAACAGCCAATGTGCAACACATGTGCCATATAGGGAATTAAGGCAGATGTCAGTCACATGAGCTGTCTATTATGTGTATGTGTGAGGTAACATATACTGCCCGGCCAGGGGGAGGGTTTACTGTTGGCTGGAGATTTATTAGGCTGCCTATAGCAATCAATCACAGCTCAGCTTCTATTTTCTTACAGGTCATTAATATGACATATTCAAATTCTATTTTGTTATAGCTAACATCAGTTATTTATTAACCCGGGCGTAGCCGGGTACTACAGCTAGTATATATATATATATATATATATATATATATATATATATATACACAAGAATTATTGTTGCAGTACTCCAGTTCTTATGAGTGAATCCTAGAATGCTTATTCAGACATGGCACACAATGGCGACGTTTCGGGTCCAAGCACCCTTTGGCTAGACAAAGGGTGTTTGGACCTGAAATGTCGCCATTGTGTGCCATGTCTGAATACAAGTTTTTGGATTCACTCATAAGAACTGGAGTGCTGCGACAATTCTTGTTTTTCTACATACTGGAAACCTGCTAAAGGAAGGTTTGGTCTGCCTGCACCCTCTTATATCTCTATTTTTGTGCTGCTCTCTGTCTCTTTCTCTGCATATATATATTTATTAGTGATGGGCGAATCCTAAATTACTCGGAATCGCTTGACTCTAGCGAGTCCGAGCACAGGACTCGCTACTCGTTGCGAGTCTAGCGAGTCCAATGTTAATGAATGGGGAAGCGAGTAATAGCGAGTAGTGTGAGATTTACAACTCGCAGATGTGTCTCGGAAGCTTCAGCCTGAAGCAATCCTAGTTTTGTCATTTATTTGCATTGGACTCGTTTACTTTGCAACTGTAATCGCTGGCTGGGAAACTCGCACAGATAAGAGTCCTGTCTGCTCTGTGTAGCTCCAGGGTCCTAGAGCCCGCCTGCTGCCTGATGTAGCAGAGCTGAGATTGTTCTCAGTCTGCTCATTCCCTGTGTACAGACATGAATGTCTGTGCACAGAGATGATGTAGCAGAGCTGAGATTGTTCTCAGTCTGCTCATTCCCTGTGCATATACATCTATATCTATGCACAGGGATGAGCAGAGAGGACATCGCGTTTTGGACTGCGTCGGACGGAAGAGGATTTTTTTAATTAAAGATGGAGTCTCTAATGGCTTTTTTTTTTATTTCTAATAAAAAAATTTCTCTGTGTTGTGTTTTTTTTAAAACAATTTAATAGAAATTCATGGCGGTCATGTCTAATATTGGCGTGACCGCCATAAATTTCGGGCTTAGGGCCAGCTGATAATACAAAGCTGGCCCTAACCTCTATTACCCAGCGTGCCACCGCCACCAGGGCTGCTGGAAGAGCGGGGTTCAGCGCCAGAGGATGGCGCTTCAATGAACGCGCCATCTTCTGGGGCGGCTGCGGGCTGCAATTTGCAGCGGGGGGTGCCCAGAAAGCTTGGGCATCCCTGCGCTGCGGATTCCAGCCCCCAGCTGCTTAGCTGTACCTGGCTAGACATAGAAATTGCGCGGATCCCCACGCATTTTTTTGACTCCGACTCCGAGACGACTCCGACTCCGACTCGACTCCGAGACGACTCCGACTCCGAGACGACTCCGAGACGACTCCGACTCCGAGACGACTCCGACTCGAGACGACTCCGACTCCGACTCCGAGACGACTCCGAGACGACTCCGACTCCGACTCGACTCCGAGACGACTCCGACTCCGAGACGACTCCGACTCCGAGATGACTCCGACTCCGAGACGACTCCGACTCCGACTCGACTCCGACTCGACTCCGAGACGACTCCGACTCCGAGACGACTCCGACTCCGAGACGACTCCGACTCGACTCCGAGACGACTCCGACTCCGAGACGACTCCGACTCCGAGACGACTCCGACTCCGAGGCGACTCCGACTCCGAGGCGACTCCGACTCTGAGGCGACTCCGACTCTGAGACTCCGACTCTAAGACTCTGACTCTAACTCTGAGACTCTGACTCTGAGACTCTGACTCTGAAATTCATTAAATAATAAAAAAAATGCGTGGGGCTCCGCGCAATTTCTATGTCTAGCCAGGTACAGCGTAGCAGCTGGGGGCTGGAATCAACAGCGCAGGGATGCCCAAGCTTTCTGGGCACCCCCCGCTGCAAATTGCAGCCCGCAGCCGCCCCAGAAGATGGCGCGTTCATTGAAGCGCCATCCTCTGGCGCTGAACCCCGCTCTTCCAGCGGCCCTGGTGGCAGTGGCACGCTGGGTAATAAAGGGGTTAATACCAGCTTTGTTATACAAGCTGGTATTAAGCCCGAGATTCTTAATGTCAGGCCACGTTTGTCCCAGCCACTAAGAATCTCCAATAAAGGGTTAAAAAAACACAACACAGAGAAAAATTTTTATTTGAAATAAAAAAAAAAGCCATTAGGGACTTCATCTTTAATTAAAAAAATCCTCTTCTGTCCGACGTAGTCCAAAACGCGATGTCCTCTCTGCTACATCCCCTGTGCATAAATATAGATGTTTATGCACAGGGAATGAGCAGACTGAGAACAATCTCAGCACTGCTACATCATGTCTGTGAGCAGGCAGGTTCTAGGACCCTGGAGCTGCACAGAGAAGACAGCTGGACTCGGCAATGTAACAGCAGTTATCTGCGAGTTTCCCTGCTATCACTGGCACAGTAGCCAGTGATTACTCGCACGAGTCTAATGCAAACAATGGCAATCCTAGTGTTGTCAGCGTTTCTGACAAAACTAGGATTGATATTGATTTGCATTGGACTCGTGCGAGTAATCACTGGGAAACTCGCAGAGTACCGAGTCCTGCGAGTCCCTTACTACTCGCCGAGTAACGAGTCCTAGCGAGTAGATTCGCCCATCCCTAGTGCCTACATTATAGA